>JAVQJF010100178.1:0-49659 GCA_036023855.1 Gadopsis marmoratus | reverse complement strand
TTAACCCAGCAGCAGGACCGGTATCTGCTCCTTTGTGCAAGGAGGAACCGGATGAGCACTGCCAGAGCCCTACAAAATGACCTCCAGCAGGCCACTGGTGTGACTGTCTCTGACCAAACAATCAGAAACAGACTTCATGAGGGTCGACGTCCTCTGGTGGGCCCTGTGCTCACTGCCCGGCACCGTGGAGCTCGATTGGCATTTGCCATAGAACACCAGAATTGGCAGGTCCGCCACTGGCCCCCTGTGCTTGAGAGCAGGTTCACCCTGAGCACATGTGACAGACGTGAAAGGGTCTGGAGAACGTTATGCTGCCTGTAACATCGTTCAGCATGACCAGTTTGGTGGTGGGTCAGTGATGGTGTGGTCCAGATCTGGGAGGAGATACCCAAGGCCACCATCCGTCGTCTCATTAGGAGCCCCGACGTTGTCAGACAACATACAAGCACGTGGGGCCATACAAACTACTGAGAACCATTTTGAGTTGCTGCAATGACATTTCAATAAAATGGGACTAGCCTGCCACATCATTTTTTCACTTTGATTTTCGGGGTGTCTTTGAATTCAGCCCTCTGTAGGTTGATATTTTTCATTTCCATCAAACCATGTGGCATCCTTTCGTTCCCAACACATTACCCAGTCCATATCAGTATAGATATCCAGCATGATTTTTCCCTCTCATTGAAATCTGATGTGTTTTCAAAGTGTTTCTTTCATTTTTTGAGCAGTGTATATGCATGGTTAATAACATTTGAATCGAGACTGTCAATAGAATGAATCTTCTGTATTTCACGAACTGATTGGAGCAGCATTTTTGTCAAACACGAATATCATGTATTTTGGAAAAAAATCTAGTTTTCTCACTTTCCATCATCCAACTGACAAAGCTTTTGGTCTGGACTAAATGTCACCGTCGACTGCCCCAGGCCGCTGCAGACCCCCCCCCACCACTCCCTCTCAGTGACTGACAGCTATCTATCGTTGTCAATCATCAGCACCCCCCTCCACCTCAGCCCAACCCCTCACGGATGTGCTCAGGGAGCTTTAGCTTGGTGCTACGATATCAGATGGCATGACAAATGACTTCTCCTTGGCCTCATTACACACACACACACACACACACACACGCACAGAATAGCACACTGACAAAGCAGACTAGACGGAGGAACAAGCAGTCCAAACACACAGGTGATCGCAACATGCAAACTCCTCAAACAGACGTGGACACACTAATGTACATACATATATCCACTGATAATGGGTGATTTCAAAGGCTGCAAATGTTCTAAATTTTCACTTCTCTCTTTTTTTCTACCCACCCCCCATATTGATTGTCCTTATCTGTCATAATTCAGCACGGTCTGAGCTCATTGCAATCACTCTTCACAGATAGACTGTGAAAGGAGGAGGGGGCATGTCTATCAACTAGCCATGAAAAGCAGAGATAGTTGTCATTTACACATTTCATTTCTGCTGTCCATTCAATAAATTCTATACATTATAACTCCTCCTGAAGCCAGTCTATACAGAATTGTGGATGGGGGAAAGTCTCTTTTCATCACCCTCTTTCATTCTGTTCTTCACACATTTTGATTTCCTCTTAAAACATTAAATCTCTTTCTTCACTCCTCTTTCTCAAAATGTTCAATGTTCAGTCTGTTTTCCTTGCTTGCTCATTGGGCTCCTTCAACTGCCACACTATGCTGTCCTAGCCTCTGCCTGGTGTGAGCGTTTGGTCTTTTCTTGCAGGCAATATCACAAGCACCCGTCTCTGGTTCAACACCTTCAGGGTGCTACATGAAACCACACGATGCATTACTCCACTTTCCTTTCACCAGAATCCACTGGCTTTCACAATCACAGTCACCTACAACAAGTGCAATTTATGTATGATTACTGTATGTGGCACTGCTGGAAACATTACCAACTGCTTCCATTGTATAAAAGCCCACATCATATCTCATATGTGCATGGAAATTAGTCTAAGAACCAACGTTATATGGCACACACTGACTCACAACCTGGGAAATGTAACTGTCGCCAAGCACAAAAGGCTGGTTATGTTTGTTTTTGGTGAATAAATTAATAAGAATCAGCCACTTGGTTGCTAACTTTACGAACCGATAATATTTGCTTATCTCAGGTCCTCGTTCTTTACCTGTTCTCAAATGTCGTCCCTGCTTAGCTGTACACACTGACTGTGAACCAATTGACTGCGACCCTGATTGGCCAATACGGCGCACATCACTTTTAGATGTTAGCACCTTTTTGATGTTCTCCTTATTGAACATTTCACAAAATATATAATTTAATTCATGAAACACAGAAAACACATTTCATAGAAACATTTGACTACATGTTTCTATGAAATGTGTTTTCTGGTAAACCTTTCTGGCTGGTAATTTTTGGGTTTGTTTACCAGTTGTGCTAGGTAAAGCAAACAAGATCAACCTTTTGTAATGCATTACACCTATATAAGAGTGTGTAAATATAGTATAAAGATTCAGACTGTGGGGACCACTGCATACCTCTGGAAAATGAAAAAGTATAATTTGGCCCTGCACAATTCAACTTGTCCACGTTGTAAGAGCTTTTATTTACTAGCCCATACCTTGTTTGGCATATTCCTAATGATATGCACGCCGATTCTTGAAGGCAGGATGAGCTCTTTGGCAGTTAGCTGATATCTACCTATGTCACTTCTGCACACAGCAAAGGAACAGCTCGCTTGGCCAAATGTACATCAGCAACTGGTGTAGCTCTCAACAGAGAAGCTGGTTGCAGCTATTCACCAGGTATCACCTTCTACGGCATATTCCCATATTACATATATCTACCAATTTCTTCAGGGCTACTTGAGCACCTGGAGGGGGGTGAGGGGCAGTTAGCAGATATGGGATTGGGTCTCTCCCTCTCCCTCCACTGTGGTTATTGTCAACAGGGTAGCATTCATGCCTAACAGGGCCACCAGAGGTTATCGCTGAGCCAGAGTGTGTATGAGAAGAGGAAATCAAGCTGCAGGAACCCGTCGCATATCGTTCTGTGTAGCCCTCGGGGGCCAAAGAGGGGACATGGTGTATGTGTCTATACGTGTGTGAGTGTGTAGTAACAGAGTGAAAGGGGAAAAAACGTCATGCATTTGTGTACGGAAAAAGTAAACGTGCACGCCAAGAGCCCGAGGGACATTGGGGAAAATGGTGATATGTGCGAGTGTGCTCCTCAAATTGTGACTGTGCAGATATGATGGCATAGGGCAAGAAGAAAGATAGGAGTGAATGGGTTATTCAGTTGAGCTTTATGATGTACGGGTTGTAATTTGTTAGGAGGACAGGAATGAAACCAAAGACTTGAATACTCAAGCCAACATAGATTACAGTTGCATGCATACACACATACAAACAAAACAGCCTAAATTCACACAAGACAAATATGCTCTTATTATACACACACCAACACACACAAAGCAAATCTCACACCTCTGCCAGGTGTCTACGGTATGCTTTGGGCACACATGGCCACGTACACACATCACAGCAGGGGGAACATCTTAGGGACAGTCATAACATTCTGGCTGTAGCGTGTATGTGTGATTGCGAGTACACACATTTACCTGCCTTCATGTGTGTTTCCACCCTCCCCCATCAAACCCTGAAACACACATACACACTATATGCAGGGATTAATGGCAGATCTCTAAATAAGGCCAAATGGAGATGTGGATGGGAGGGAGCTAAGTGGTGTGAAGGGCCCAGCGGTGGCTGCCTCTTACCTTTTTGTTGTTTTCTTTAATATCCTGAGGATTGAGCGACTTGTAGTCTCTGGAAAAACAGTGGGGAGGGTCAGAGAAGACGCAGGAAGAGAAAAAAAAAAGAGGGAGAGAATGGGAGACAGAGAGAGACAGCGGAGAAAGAGCTGCGTTTAAATATGCATCACATGTAATGGCATTAGAACTGTAACATGCAATTTCATAGCAGTGCAATCAACAGAACTAATAGAGTGGAAAATATGTAAAAATAACACACCGAAGTGCAAAGGCACACAAGCATAAACACACACACACACACATTAAGACATGTGTACACAGAGCACCGTTGTGGTAAATTATCACGTCTGCTCTCTTGATGGGGCTGCAGGTTTCCCGTATGTTGTACTTTTGAGTGTGAAATACACACATTAAATAATAAACACTTAAAGAATCTCACACACACTGAATAATTAGAACACACACACACACAATAGAGACCGGGTGTGTTAGATGGTACACAACTGATGGGAATTATGGATACGAGGACACAGCATGAAGACAGGTCAACTGTGCCAATATGAATATACTAATACAATACATAAGAATACACTACAGACATTTAATCTGACTTTGTGTGATCTAAAACCTTTACTTCTTCACAGTTCTGTCTAGTTTCCACCCAAAGTTGACTTGCTGTCCTTAACACAATGCCCCAAAATTGTGAGAGACACATTCTCTTAGAGTGAGTGTGTGCAAGTGTGTGTCTCATACATTGCGTCAGGTCTGAAGTGGTGCAGCAGGGCGCAGAAGGCCAGCCCATTCCTCCAGGAGGTGGTAAAGTTAGTGATCTTCACCCCGCGGTAGTTCTTGGTGACCTCGCGGCACCATGCCAGCAGAGACTGGCTGGCATTGGGCTTCCCTCCCAGAACCGGGCTCGGGATGGGGCTGGGCTGAAGGTGGAGAGTGGGAAGAGGAGGAGGAGGGTTGAAAGGGGGATGATTGGATAAGGACATAGAGAGGAAAGTATCGATATTTTTGTTTGGTTTAATCACTGAAGATTGTAAGTATGAAGGGCAAAAAAACATTAATTCTGATGGTTAAAACTTAATTTCCTGAGGCAATCTAACATAAAAGATAAATTACTTTAATATTCTTTTCAACTGGTAACACTACACCTGTTCTCCAAACCCTTGGTACCTTGCACAAAAGATTTGGGTTTGTAATGGTTATTATTTTTAACACTGTCCACACATTCAGTTTGTTTTATTCACATTGCCAGCCCCCATCCCTTCCTCCACATCTGAGCTCCTTTCATTATTTATTTCTCCATAAAATGTTTTACTTAGCAACCTCCACCCATCCAATTAGCTTTCTTTACTAACATACAATGAGCGCATGCATGGCGTACGTGCACACACGCAGACACGCACCATAATGAAGGGTCACGCACAAAGCAGTCTATGACCGTGGATAATGTAAACATCTTATTAATTAGCTCCGCCTTTGAAGTCTTATCTGGGTCGAAAGCTTTCACCATTAGCAGCCTTTTCCTCTCCCAGACTCCAAATCCCACAAATCCGCGGTGGCGTGGAGACACTGGTCTTCCTCTGACGGCCAGCAGAACCAAAGCTATTCTGATTATTCAGCTGGCTATTCACTAATCTGGTTATGGGAGCAGACAGATATGGGCTAATTCTCTCAGATCATTTTGGAGGGAAATGGCAAAAATGTCACTGAGATTTGATTAAATTCATTAGAGGCCAGTGATCAAAAACACTATGAAATGTGTTCAAAATCCTAGTGCATATTATTGTTGTATGCAAGACAATGTGACATTAACATATCACTAATAAGACACATTTCCTAAATTACATGACACGCAGTTTGTTTAAGCAGGGTGTCTAAGTTTCATGAAGCTTAATTTGACTTTTAAAGGACTTAATATCAATACACAAAATAAGATTACATTTTCAATACTAGTAAATGATAAGATTTAGGAAAATATACAGTGTAATTTAGTTAAATTGCTGCTTTACTTAACCATATTAGAGTTTTTAAGGCTTTCTGTTTAGTTAATACGAGTCTACCGCACTCCAAAGCCAGGCCCTGCAGCTTAGTTGTCGTGGCTACGCTGTTTTGATTGAGTACCTTCATGTACAATATTGGCTCAGATGGAATAGCCAGGTGATATTTAATCTCAATGCACTTTCACAAGTCAAACCTTTACTTAACCTTTAGTAGTGAAAAGTGAATGAAGAGATGTTAGTTTTACACAACCCGATATTTATCACCACAACGAGTTAACCCAGTTTTTAAACACACACAGTGAAGGTCTGGAGAAAACACAGCTCACTACAATGTGAATGCCTGAGTAACCAGGCTTGTGGTGGCCAACCAACCCCCTCTGTTGGTGCCTTTCTGCCACTGCAAATACAGCCACAGAACTGATGGAAATTTGTCGTTACTAATTTGGGGAAGCAGTACTATTAGGCGCAGGTGTGCTGACTTGAGCATGTTTAAGCCTTCTGCAGAATCCACGACAACTTGCAGAGGGTTATTCAGGGCTGTAGAACATAAAATAAAAGGGGAGTTTGTTTTATTTGTAAAGTAAAAAGTTGTGGAAAAGATCGGCTTGATGACGTAACTCCTAAGAGATAAGCTTAATGCTGAGACCTAGAAGTGTACAACCAAACAACGTCATCTTAACCTAATTTTGAGATTGTCTGAACCAAAACTCAGTGACTTTAAATGCTTTTAAGCCTGTGACAAGATTACGTCTGTCACCCTTTAGATATTTTGTTATCCTTGCTGTTGACAGATTTTAAGACACTAATAAATAACTGGTTTGTAATACCAACAGCAATTAAAAAAAAAGTGGCACTAAAGCAATATTAGTCAGTCAGCTGTAATCTATAAGCACCTGGATGTCTCATACTCTTCTATTGTTATAGTGCAACCGTGAGCCTGGAGCCTGCTGAGATGCCACAAGGGCCAAATCAGATGAAAGAGACTGGAAGCCATCTCTAATAGCAACTCCTAACTCCTGTGTGTGTGTGCACACAGAGTCATGCAGGCCCCTACGGCAGTCTCAGTACAGGGAGACGGTAGAAGGAGCCTGAGGGGCGGACACTTGACATTTCCGGCTTTAAAAGAGGGCCTTAACCTTTCCTCACAGCTTCTCCAGACACGTTTTAGGCAGCCTCGACAATGCCTGCGTGCCACTCAAACAAATGGAAGCGATGATAAAAAGAAGACAAAGAAAGAGATAAAAAGTCAGAAAGTCAATAACGATTATAACGCGGCCGCAATTACTGTACATGTATGAAGTCGACGTGAACAAGGAATTATTGTTTGAAACCATCAAATTATTTCAATATACTTAGATCACTGACTAGTCTAACATAATGTGGGTAAGATATACATTTACGTTTCACCAGTTCTCTGCTTTTGCCACTATTTTCGAGTGTGACAGTACAAGAGAGAGTTTGTGTATGTGTGTGTGTAGTTTGTGTGTAGAGTTTCAGTGTGGAGTGGTCTTCCTCCAGGCCTTCCCTTTCTGCTTTTCAAGTGACGGTTGAAAGTAGCTGTCTAATTTGAGTGCCCTAATTACCTTGGATTAGAGACCAGGTACTATTAAAGTAATTAGACACACAGCAGTCTCCAGTGCTGTAGACCCTGCACCCTAGCCAGCGGAAAACACACACACACACACACACACACACACACACACACACCTGTGTAACATTTCAGGCACACTCATACACACCCACCCACCTATCGCCATACAGGTGTCTGAGCCAACAGAGAACAAACACATACACAAATAAACATGGATCATAATTTGCACTTGGTTAAACAAAGAAAAAAACACACACACGCTACTAAGTTCAATTCAAGGATAGTGTTGCTAAATGCCAACTTCAGGTGTTTTAAAAACCTCTGCTAAACCAAGAGTATGTGTCATTTGGAAAATACATGTGCGTCAATGAAAGCAATTATTGTCTTCATTCCTGGCAAACCAGTTTTTAGAAGCGACACAGTATTCATCATCTAGCAACAGCGGCTGACTAGCAGTGACCCTTACATTCATCACAACTCAAACTGATGTAATTTTCTCTATTGGTGGCCCAGACTGTTCCATTATGCCCTTTCCAGATAAAGGTTTACAAAATACACACTCAAGCTTACATATCCAACAAATTTTTGAACAAATACCATATCTTCCTCTACAGGAATTGGCTGCATTTCCTTAAGACACAAACAAGGGAGGAGTGAAATTTTCATGAGGAGCAGAAATGCACCCCGACTTAAACAGTTTGCTGCTTGCCTAAAGGAAGGTGTGCACATATATGTATTGTGTGTGTGTGTGTGTGTTTGTCTTTTATCTGTCTGTGTGAATGTCACTGGATGTGTGTGTGCAACTCTGACACAGCCATGTAGCTAGCTCGGCTCGAGGGGAGGATTAGCGGAGAGCATTGCCTCGGCCCACAAACATTCCATATTAAAAAATGAAAAGGCAACCTTCATTACTATCAGTGGCACATAACCTCCCCTCTTCTTCCTCCTCTGCTACTATTATACACAGCCCTAACAGCCTGGGTGAAAAATACAAGCCACTGACAAGAGATTCCATTATTCCCGATACCTCAGTGTCAACAACATACATCCGACAGGGCAGAGAAAGAAAAAAAAAATGGAAGAAGGGAAAAGGATGTAAGAAAGAAAGAAGGGGGGTTAAGCTCACTACAATGTCTGAATGACAAGATAGGAGGAAACCTGGGAATGGAAGCATCAAGGTTCCTGTTGGTTCTGGTGTCAGGAGGAGGATTGTTGGCGTCAGCAATGTTGGGGTGTTTTTGGGGGGGGGGGGGGCATTTGAGATTTGGAATCACGGGTAAAGCGGGTGAAACATGATATGGAAAATTAGAAAATTGTCGATCCAAAAGAACAAATCTGTAGCAAGGATGGAAACATTGGGCTTTTGGGCCCAATGTCTACTGTACAGTATAAGGGCAGACATAATTTAAACAAACACAGACCCTGAGGTATTTTATTGTCAAACGTGGATACATGCACACATGTGTAGGACATGCACACAAACATGCAGGCTCCGTCCTACGATTATGAAATTATTTCTCTGCATTTGACCCATCCAGCCTTCCTTCCTCCCAAGGAAGCCTTTGATATGGCGACCGGGGACCAAGTCCAAGTGCCCATGCCCTGTCTTGGTCAAGGACAGGGCAGGAGAGCAATCTGTCCTCCTTGCATGTTTTTCCTATGGGGTTATATACTTTTTGATAGAGGAAAACCCTAGTGAGCATGAGGAGAACATGTAAACTCCACACAGAAAGGCCTGGTCTCCCAGGGGAATCAAACCCAGGACCTTCTTACTGTAAGGCAACAGTGCAAAGCACTGAGCCACCATGCCACCTATAATACATATTAGAGCAACTTTGCAAATATCCACTGACTTAGTGTAACCTGAACAGTACTATACCAACAGTGAACCTCTTTTCACCAACATCATACATTTGTGTGCGTCTCATATCAAATCCCTGATTATTTAAAATTCCAAAGTTTATATATTGATCATTGCAGGGAGTTCTGTTACTGTTTTTCAGATCAAAATCAGCAGCTCAACAGTAATCCTTGAGTTGTAAGCCAGATACCACTACAATGCGGTCCCTACAACTGGGTCGCCCTGTTAGCCTAAATGAAGATGGACATATGTCACAAAGTCATATAGCATCGTACACAATTAAATGACTAAAGAGTGTGGAGCCCATTAAAAACGGGCCCTTCAGAGTCATAAAAAAGACACACGTGAAACATTTAAGTGGCAGCTTTGTCTCTCCCTCTGGGGCATAACGCTTCAATGGGAACTTAACTGGCCTCAACCCAATGAGCTTCCGTGTCTTTCCAATCTCACTTTCATGGCTTCAACGCAGTGTCAGGAAGTGTCAGATTTGAGGTGGTGTTGAATCTCATACTCTTTAAAACTTGTAATCCGCTCAAGGAGCCTACGGCAAAAAAGGTCCATGCACACACACACAGCGACTCACTTCAAATGACAACAGGGCACACATACTGTATATGCATATACGCTCAAAATGTAATGTACTCATACTGAACAGCAGGCACATACACAGAAATACTTAACTGAAAGCACACAGGACAGGCAAAAACATAGACATACTGTATGGATACACAGTTTAGAAAAGGTAGGCAAACACACCAACACTCAGCTCTTATCCAAGAAGCACGCATGCACGCACACACACACTTGAAAAACATTAATACCTGTTCACATTTAAGAGGATAAAGGTTAGTGCACTTAAGTGGCCTGTCCATCCTACTAGTGAAAGTGCTCATCTGATTGGATGGGCTCCAACTACCAACATGTGCAATTATTTAATTGCACCTTCAATCAAAACAAGCAATTTGTTTAATCTGGGCTTTCTATGTCTGACGTCTTTAGGAAAGACAGAGTGGAGAGAAAAAAAAAAGAATGATCGCCCCGCATCATCTTACCCATGAAATTATGCTTCGGATTTCAAACGTTGCCTGCATGAGAACAGAGGGGAGGGAGCAAAGTCCAATCAAAAGTTCAATTATGTAAATGGAGATGTGGAGTGGATGGAACAATAGGGAAAGGGGGTGGGGGATGCTGGGTCAGGAGAGGGGAGCGAATGTAGCGTGAAAAATAATACACATTAACATACAAAGGAAATATCGCATTACTGTTGTAATCACACCGAGGAGGGGCTCCTTCCAAAGAGAGCCGTGAGAGAAAGTGTGTGTGCACGAATGTGTGACTGTGCATGTAGACACTGTTTAGTTAAGTCAAGCTTCATTTTATGTGTGTGAACAGAGAATGATAACCCCTTGCACCTGAGAGTTCGCAGAGGGGTTGAATATATGACTGAACCTACTTACTTTTAAGAAAGCCACTCAAGCTGCTATAGCACCTAGTCAGACAATATGGGACTAATTGCCCCCCGATTTTTTACACAAGTCTTTGTGCCACGGCTTTGTGTAATATCACAAAGTAGGAAAATATGTAAATACATTCATCATGATGGTGATGGTGGGTTGCTAGTGATTCGCTCAGAAGCAGATATGCTTCTCATCTAGCGGTGAACCTGCAGGCCAAGACAGAGGGCCTTTCGGCAGTTGGCTACTGAGATGTAAAATGCAAAAATCAGGAAAAGCGGTTTCCTTTTCCAGGACCATTTTGCTTCCAAGGCCTATTCTGCTCCAAAGGCATAACCATGCAAAGCAGCAAAACAGAAAAAAGAAAAGAAAAAGAAGCACAGGAGAGGACAGGCAACGCTTTAAAATTTAAATAAAAATCATTCACTGAATCAAAAAAAAAAAAAAAAACATCATGAAATAACAGTTTGGAGGAGTGAGCAGACAAACAAGTGACTGTGCCAGCTTGCTTGCCTAACATGTAACACAGGGCCATAATGTGGTGTAAGCGCTGGCTTTAGCTTGTCATGGAAACGGGAGTGGCATTACCCACACTCACGCCTCTGCAAATTAGCTTTGGGGAAAGGGGGGGGGCAGGGCACACCGAGTGGGTAGGTTTAGGATCGTGTAAATATGTGTGTGCCGTAAAAAGATGTGTGGTGGTGGTGGTCGATGGTAAGAAAGCTGGGATCCAGTTATGGACAAAACCAGACATCACTGATGGTACGGATGCTGAATTTCATTCCCCATCCTATGGGTGACACAGATCCAGCAAAGGAGATTACAAACTCCTTCTGGGCCCAATCTCTTCTACTCCTCATCCACTACTCACAACATGAGGTCTCAACCACCTTTTGTCACCAGTTCAGAGTGAGACATCAAATCCTGTTTTGTCCTCTTGTCCCTTTCCCTGTACCCTCGTTTTTATGGCAACACGACCAGTCAGTCCTTGTTGTGTTATTGTTGTGTCAAACTGTACCTAACTTGCATTCATGACATGCAGAAATAACAAAGTTTGTATGTGCTTACTTGGTCGGTTACAGGCACCCAAAACAGAGACTGTCAGGTCAGCTGTTGTGGTGCTCTTTGGTGTTGTCATGAGGTCCAATTAATACTTAACACTTCAAGCACTGATGAACTTGCTGCCATATTTGCCGCCCGTGTTGGCAGCTTTGAATGCAGCATATCTAGACCAATAAATCAGCCAATACTTTTTGTGCAGATATCTGTATTGGTGTTTAATAGCAGATAAATAGCAAGAAACTGCAGGACAATAATGCCAAAGATATGTTTGAAATCCTTTAGAAACACGGTCACTATTACGCCAGAGAGCACTGACAAGTTTGTTTCAACTGCAAAATGTCCCACTCAGTATGCATTGTTGTCACAATCGGTCAATATTTAATTATCAGATGTTTTAAACCTTCAAACATCAACATCTGTCTCTTCCTCAAAAGCCCAATATCTGTCGGGCTATTATTGTGTTTCAATGAACAGCCACATTACGAATTACATGTCATGCAGGATGTTTTCAAACTACATTTTCTGTGCTGGTCATTACTAGACTGACCAGAGTGACAGAAGTTAACTAGTGAATCTGTTGCATGTTATGATGTCACATACTATTGGCCTGGCAAATGAAGTCCCCTTGAAATCATAAACATGCATCTTTGATAGGTATATTTTAAACCTTGGATTTTAAAGAGTCCAGAAAAAGAATCGCCCATGTCTTTACTCTTCCTCCACATCCTCCTCAGATAAATAAATAAGCTTTGGAAGAAGGAAGAGAAAGGGCGGGTGTGGATCTTATAAATCTATAACGTATTAATCTCCTTTAACTGCGATGTTCAACAAACAAATTAGTGGTGCAATGGATTCAGAGATCAGCTGTGCTGATAACACCGCCATTTATCAATTAATCTAAGCCTAGGAAGGGAAAATTCATTAAGGAGGCCACTTTAGGAATTATGTTCCGCAGGTAAAGAGGCTGACTGTGTGTGTGTGTGTGTGTGCGCGCGCATATATGTGAGGTGTGTGGGGGGTCTTGACACAGAAGTTGTGCAGCCCCCCTACCCCACCCACTACAGACTGCCATTGTCCAGCGCAGTTTGTGCTCCAAGGTGATGAGAGGGGTGATAGCACAGCCAATTAAAATGAACATAATTACAAAGTCACCCCTTTGACTCCTGATCAGAATACACATGCATCAACATACATACTGATGGAGGAAGGTTGTGGTGGGGGTGCTACACACAGGCAGGGAAAAAGAGGGGCGAGTATGACTGACAAGAACATCCAGGAAGAGTTGGAGGAGGAGGTATCGATAAAGAAAGTAAAGAGACAAAAGAGAAGGAAAAGAACATTCGAATAACTGAGGCAGTAGTTAAATTCATGGATTAATGGAAATTTGACTAACTTATGATGAAAGGGAGGGGGTCACCAAAGACATTAGGATTCATTCTCCTTATCTAATGGACTAGTGGTTGACTAGACATCACTAGTCCAAAAATACTTTGGGCAAAACCGAGTTACGTGTTTTGTTGTTAATGTGAATAGAAATGGATGGTAGAGCAGAACAGCCTTCAATTCCAAGTAGTAGCTACTAACTGGGGTCAGATTTGCTGCATTCAAGCCAATATGAAAACCTGTTTGCGAGTGCAAACCCACTGTATGTATGTTCTGATTGTATTATGATCAATACAGAACTGCATGATCAAATCCTGTTTAGTAGGAGCTCAGTTGACCTCCTACTAGAGTGGTAAATTAAAAGCTGAGGGAATGATCCCTCTCAGTGATATAAGAGTTAAGCACTGGAAATGCCACTTAGTATTTCCTATAGCACATAAGAGCACACACCTGCATACCACAACAGTCCAAAAGAGGGGGTGCTGGAGAGCTTTATACAGAGGCAATTAAAGCCTTATCATTTCCACACTCACTCTCCTTTCCTCAAACACAGACACATGAGTGCATGCACAAACACACACACTTAAACACATGCACACAATTTGAAAGACAAATCACTCAGACTAATTCGTAAGGTACTTCTAAGGTCGTTTTTAAATTATGGAGAACGGTTGGTTTAATTCAATTAAAATGTAGCAGTGGCCACTTAAGGATGACGGGAGTAAGGTATGGCATGACTAAGTGAGGGCGGTTTTCAAGAACGTGTGGGGGGTCCTAGACCTTCTGGGGGTTGAAGGAGTTTTCATGTGCATGGACTTCGATCTCCTCACCCGAAGCCCCCTTAAACCTCGCCCCAAAACCCTGGATCCTTCTGGGTTTAAGCCCACACACACCTGGAGGACTGGGGCAGATTAAGACCAGATTAAGATAAAGTTACCCCTTCTTCGGCTGCTATGTCATTCAAACCCCTGGCCTCTATGACCACTGGATAGAAGGATACACAAGACAAAAAGGTTTGGTTCATTCTCATATACACACACACACACAGGCACGCACACACAAAAGGACTTTCTGGTCATCCTCATAAGCCCTATTAGCCTGCTATAGAGCCTCTCATAGCAGACATCAATCATGGAGGGATTAGTCAATTCCCTCTCTAAATGAGTGGCAAGGGAAACTTCCCTTCAACTCTAAAGCAGGTCTCTTTCTTTCAGAGATTACACAGTGATTTGTTTTCATTTTGTTCCATCTTCATCGTTTTCTGTATGACTTGCTTTTCATTTCTCTCTCTCTTGCTCAGCGTCTCCCTCGTTCTCTCCTGCTTGCAGCTTGTGAGGTAATCCTTGGCAGATAAAACTAAGGAGGACTTACCAAAGGCAGATTACAAGCGGCGCTTTGCGGAAGGCCCTTTTACACCAGTCGGCGCGGGTATTGAGGAGAGTGAGCTCTTCGCAGTGCTTAACTTGTGAACTCAACATGCACCCAACAGAGGAAGAGGTGGAAAAATGATAGCCGCATTACAGTAACCGGATCAAAATATATCCCTCACAACACACACAAGATTTCACATTAGTATCGTGCTACATGCTCGTTCATTCATGGCAACTGCATGGTACAATACAATTGAATTTAGAATAGTCCCCAAATACATATTAACATTAGATTTTTATCTATTCACTCAACATGATTAAACAGTGCCAGTGTCTGCCCTGCAAGACTTCAGGATCAACATTGTGTATCAAGTCAGAATCACAACATCTTGAAAAAAGTTCTTTAAACATGGCTGTAACTTTATATCCTCCCTGGATCCCATAGTTCACAAAACAGGCAAACCTAAACCTGACCCTTACACAACGTGACCCATTTTTGTATCTAAACTTTTTCAACTTTTGAGAAGGGATTCTACTGAGATTGTTCAGTAGTGAGTAATGTCTTATACCCTTCTACTCAACTTGATGACAGCGATGCCCTGCAGCATGAAACGACAACAGGAAGCCCAATGATCGGACCTAAACTGCACGACAGAAGAAACTGGGTCTCCTCACTCCCACAAGATCCAATGACAGACCACTCAGAGACTGCAAATAAAGAGTTGGGGAGGGGTCCACACTGGCAAAATGCAGACATTGAGAGGTACTGACTTAGCCTTGCTTCTCTCGAGGATTATTCTCCTAATATTACACAGCTTATGGAAAGGCCAATGTTGCCAAGAGGAGCCACTGAGTCTTCAATGCCCTGGTCTCAAAAACGGACTGCTTTTTCTCTGCCAATATTGATTCTGGGGATCTGAAATTTAATAATAATAATAATAATAAACTTTATTTATATAGCACCTTTAAAAAACAGAGTTTACAAAGTGCTTTGACAGAAAAGGTAAAAACAAGATACTCCAGAAAGTAATCAAACAGAAAGCAAGATAAAATTTGAATACAAAAACATAAAATAACTAAAACCAATAAAAGCGATAAAAAGACAATCTAAATACAATATAAAGACGACATCCCATGAAAGCAAGTCTATAAAGAAGTGATTTAAAAGAGGTCACTGATTCTGCAGTCTTATCTCCTCAGGCAGGTCGTTCCACAGTCGAGGGGTCCTGATGGTAAAAGCACACTCACCTTTAGATTTAAGCCTCAACTCTGGAACGGCCAGAAGGGCCCCACCTGAGGATCTGAAGCTTCGAATTTAAGAGAAACCGCTCTCTTCTGATCCTTTACCTTAACCCAAAAATATACAATAACTATACAAATCACACTACAATTTAATTTGGACATTTCTACACTGAAGAAATTTAATTTTAACTTTTAGTTTAAACATTTTATCCAAAAGAATTAACCTTGATCCTTGATGTTGTGTCTATATGTATAATGTGTACAAAAAATTACTACTACACATTCCATTTTAAAATATCATCACAAGCAAGAAATATGTTGGTAAAGGCCATAGTGTCTTGAGAAAAGTGCTTGCAAATACAGGTTAATAAAGGATCAATTCATTCTGCATTTTTCTGTTAATGCAAGCAAACTAGACATGCAGTGTTGGTAAGAAATGAGAAGTCTTGCACACAACATTTTCAAAAATATTTAGTATTAGAATGCTGCACAAACTGTATTTAACCACCGTTTGGAAACATTAGGCCTCACTTCTTTATGTCCTACATCTGAAACTCTTTGATAAAGGTATGTCAAAGTTATAAGAGAAGATAGAATAGCTTTGGACCGGATATAATGATAACAAGACGAGAGACCTTGGAACGGTCAAAGATCAGAAGACCAGAGATGACTGTCCTTGTCTCTTGGGCTCCCCTTCTGTCCTCCAAAAACATCCCTCAGTCGTCATGTCAGCATTAGTAAGACTTCACTGTGCGAACGTGGACCTCTCCTGCCGCGAACCCCGGTGAAAGCTAATTAAGAAATATCACAGCCTTCTGCGAACTCAATTAAATAATGTTAATTTATTCTAATTTCAATTTGGAGGTAGTCTGAGCTGAAGGAGGGGCTGTGAAAACAAAGTCTGGGAGAGGAAGGAGAGCTCTGGCCTCTGCCTCCCCCCGGCACAGGAGCTCTCACAACCTGCAAAACTCCATTTAATATGAACCCTTTCATTAACATAAGTAATCAAACAAGCCCTTCAACTGAAGGGAGAAAGAAAACATACCTCTAGTGTTGGTTCACTTTCTCACCTCTGGAAAGAATGAGTGTGTGTAAAAAGGGAAAGGAAATAGAGGGAAAAGTGGTACAGACACCATGTTAGATTATGGTTAAGACGGTCATTTTTTACCTTATTATTACAGTTTGTACAATGAGACACACATGGAATTAGGTGATAATAACTAAAGGTACAGTAAAAGCAAAAGAAAAGCTTACAAAACTAATGGGGGCAAACCCAAAATATATTTTGCTATTTTGTAGTAATCTTCATTGTATACAGCAATCCACAATGTTTTTGTTATTGTCAGACCCAGTAAGTGCCAGCAACATAAAGTTGGAGACATCTTACTCTTTCCAAGATTCTTTGAGCAAGTATTAAGATAATATAGAACTTTTTTGTTCAAACTTTTGCCCCCAGACATATGCAAGCCTCCAACTTTTCTTTATATGAAAATAAGGCAAATAATTCATGAAGCGGAAACTTGATGAAAATCCAAAGATCAGAGCATCTAAGTGTAGAGCGGTCTGACTGTGGAATAGAGATGGAGATGAAACAAGAGGAGGAGAGGGGATCACTGAATTACAGGGAGGGGTGAAATCAGCCCCAGGGAAAAGAGATGGACTGAATCAGACCAGACAGAGCTCAACAACCCGCCCAACAGGAACTCCCTCTGTTCATTTACATTAATCCCACCGACGTTTCCATCCTTCCAGCTCCTTCACAGATGCTAAATTCAAACTTGACGCCTTTGAGGATCTATATCTCCCAGACAGGAGGACACTGGACAGATATATTGGCATAAGAGACATGAAGGCTCTAAAGAGAGAGCTAGTGCCCCTTTCAGCAACCTGACGATGAAAGTGGCTAACACACTGTATACTTGTGAATGCTCAATGGTGACAATTGTTAAAGAAGCCCTCTTGTGAGTCAAGGTAAAGACATGCATTACCTTCTCTTTACCACCGACCACCAGAGAGTGATCCAGTGAGGTGAACTTAAGCTTCACTTCCTTTTGTCGAGCTGCTAACTGGTCATCTGTGAAATGCTGCAGTTGTACTGGGGAACCCCGAATCCAGTACTTTGAGTGTGCATTATGGCAACAATAAAAATAAGAATACTCAGCCTTATTCATTGCAAAAGCCCTCAATAAAGCCAGACACTACTGTGTGAAACATCAGGATATGAGCTCACTCTGGGACTGACCGTCAGATGTATCTGCTTTACAACATCTGCTGGGTTTTGCAAAGACCTACAGTGTGCAAGGCATCTTGGAGAAGAAAATAAAATGCTTTTGGAACCTCCATAGATGCGGATCGAGACATCTGCAGATAAGGAGACATGAAGGAGGATAAAACTACATCCAAGACAAAGATTAATGCTAAATCTCCCCAAGTGAATTATTGCATGACAAGGACAAGAGAGTTTAACTAAACCAAAATATGACACTATTCATTTTTAGTATATAATAAATAGCATTCTTCTTCTCCACTGCTGTACGCTGCTTAATCTTGATCGAGCAGTTAAAGCTTGTTCAACCGCTACACTTTTGCTACCTTTGCGCTGTATAAATTGTGTAAAATGTAAATCGGGTAGAAGACATGCTAATCTCTTTTGGTTAGCTAAGGCAGGATTTCGTTTAACAAAACGCGTATGAGACATTTCATATCCTTCAGGGCAGGTTTGTAAATGAACAACCGAGTATGGCGGCTTTCAATATATCAATTTCTATTCACATTCTGAGATTACACCTAGTTGTCTGCACATATGTGTGTGTTTATCTTGGTCCTACACACCAATTGCCCAAATGAATAGGTGGTAGAAATAAATATAAATGGAGAATACCTTCACACCTTATATGAGAAAGGTGGAGGTTAGCTGTGTTTTGGGGGAAGGTTATAACTGCCCGAGTACATTCGCACTGAACTGAGCCTAAGGCATGCTGCAAACTAAAAATAATACACATACATTCTTGCGAGTATGAGCACACATCTATACCCTGTACACGTTCACAGTGTGATGATGTGTTGGTTTCGTCTTGGCCTCTCATAGTGGGAATGTCTCCTCTTAATCCTCTCTGACTTCATACATTCAAAAGGTCATCTCACACAGCCTACACATGGCTGGGGCGTGCGTGTCATAGTTCTCGGTATGAATAAGAAAGAGAAACCTAGTCACACTAGCTGTATATGTCAACAAACCCTGTAGGCCTATCCCTGTTTACTGTGAACATCCTATGTTTCTTTCTACTATTCCCTGACCATCTTCCTTCTCTTCCCCCCACTCTTCTCCTCTCCTCCAACCTTCACTATCTTCCACATATTCTCCTTCATTGCACACCCTCCTCTTCAATCCTCACCCGCAATTCATTCTTTGCATCCCTCCCTCCCACCGTCCCAAGCTCCAGAGGCAGGGGCATCTCTTGGCGAAGTGTGGCCCACCACAGGCCACTGGCTTTGGGTAATTAAAGTGGTTTAGGCCCCCTCACCCACGGTCACAGGCAACTGCAGCTGGGTGATAAAGGCACTGTGCCATAATTACATGGACGGCCAGCATCACCGCCCAGCTACACTAAAACAGTCAGCTAGCCAGCTGCATGGGGAGGAGGGACCTGTGTGTCTGTGTGTGTGTATGCACAGGGGGTCAACACCCCCTTGTGATCACTCTGCTGTAGTTAAGCTCCCTGTGTTTAAGCCCCACATAGGCTCATTGAGCCCCCCTACACACACACACACACACACACATATTTTTAACCCCACACCCCCAGCCAATCATTCCCCACCAGTGGTCTGACTCCTGCCATGAGTGTGTGTGACCGTCAGCCATTTAATTAGACCCAGCCATGATTTACCTAATTTAAATAAATAAATAAACATATGAAAACACCCCAATAAACAAATACCTATATTCAAATGAGGAGCTAGGGAGTTTCATGAGCATAAAGAAAGGGGCAGAAGATGGGATTGTGCAGCCGGAAAAGAGCTAATGTAAGGACCACTGGATGTGGACACACAAGTGCGAACACACACACACACACACACACACACACAGACAGACACACACACACACACACGTAGACTATTGCCTACAGCTGTGGAGTTCTGGGATTTTAGGGTTCAGTTTATGATAAACACCATCTGTCTGTGTTGCTATCTAAATAAACTTGCATTTATTGTATTTGGCAAACTAATTGAAACTTTGGTCATCTGACAAACATTCAGGAGGAATTAACGAAATTAAACTTAACATTATAAATCTTGATCATATGTCTATGTGATTGTGAATTCACGACAAGCTGAGCCCCCTGGATCCGCCCATAATCTAAATATTGCCAAGAAGCAAAATGTTACAATCACCATTTCTGATGTGCCCATTCCATACATTTTAAGTTTAAGGAATCAAACAAGGCAAAAAGGACTCCTCTATAAATACTTTTTTGGTACCAAGCGACATTTGTCCACAGCACTGAGTACAGATCAACAGTCAACTGCAGAAACTGGCATCAGATGCATGGCCATATTTGTAGATTTTTTTGTTGTTTTTTTATTTTATTTTTTAAATCAGACTTTCAGACTTTCTTGTGTAGGGAAAGTATAAGTTTAATTCTGCTACCATCCCAACCTACACATTAAGCACCAGACAGCAACACACTGCTGAGACTGCCAGACTGTATTTTACTTAAGCCTTTGTCACATGTCTGTGTGACTGTTGTGTGGATAAATCAAGTTATTACATTGCAGTGAAGCCTGGTTACCTTGGGGGAGGAGGAGGCCAGCTCTCTCCCCATCACAACTGCGAGTGGAATGGGCCCGACTGGCTGGGCTCTCTCCCTGTCGGGGCCAGAGCTAGGTTTGGGGGCTGGTGGACTGGGGCCAAGGCCAGGGTTGGAACTTGGGGGCGGGGGAGCCCTCCTCTTCTGGCTGCTGCCCACGTCGAGGGAGGGTCCACCAGCAGGGGGCCGCGTAGGGCTCGATGTCCTTGGCTCGTAGAACGGGTTGGATCTGAGAACGGAGGGAAAATAGAGCAAGACGAGACAAAAAGATGTTACATTAGAAAGAGCATGGATCTTACAGACTGCAGTAGTTACAGTAATGTGCATAGATTTATATGACCTTTTACCACGAAGACCAAGTCAACAAACCAAAACTGTCCGGCAGATTTATACAAAACAAAATACATAAGAAAACAGTGCAATAAATACTACATTATAATTAGGCATTCTTTTACATGGCTATCGATATTACAACAATGTGATTATGTGGCTATATATATATATATATAGATATAAATAAATAAATAAAACAACAGCACCTAAGTAGTTCCCTCTTTGGCGAAATGTCTGTGTACGCAACATTAGAACATCCAGCCATGAATTACTGAGACTATCTGCACTATTTAAACCAATCTTTGGCTCCAATTGCCTGTTGTTTCATTAAACATAAGGAAATTGCTACATGGAAACGAGAGTTTGGTGCAATACAATGAACAACACACACAAGTGGTAATAGAAGATGCAGGTGCACAGAGGTCAGGTCTGCGTGACCTCATATCCTTACTGCCCAAGGTGGATTACTGACAGACAGGCAGGAGCACGAAGCGAAGGCTCGCGCACACACACACAGGCACTCTTACACGCATACCAGAGTGTTATCAATATACAGGCATGCTTGTGGCACTGAAAGCAGGGGCACGGCTTTGAGACATTCACTCAACATGCAACAAGCAATCCTAAACAAACAAGTGAATTGGATGGGGGGGGGGGGGGGGTGAGCACGAGAACGAAAAAAGCTGATTGACTGGGTATCTGTCTGAAAGAGAAGGTTAGAGCTACTCGGCATCTGTCTAAGCGCAGAGCGATACGCTGAGGGGGAAAAAAAGAAGGGAAGTGAAGAAAAGAGAAGCAGGCAGGCCTACAGAGCAGCTTTAACAGACCAGCACTGGCTAAAAGACATGTTAAAGGGCTCCAGTCAAAACATGGTGCTGCCCTCTTGAACTTTCTATTCTGTAGAGAACTGCTCCTGGTGTAAGAGACAGAGCAAAAGAAACATGCCGAGAGGACTAAAACATACGGCTATCTGTGTGACAGCTTTGCTCAACAGTCAAAGCCTACAAGTTTACATTTACAATATAGGCACGGCTGGCTCATCTGCAGAGGTCACACACAATCAGTGAGACATTCGGCTGTGCAGAGTGCGACAGAAGGATATCCACAGAATTAAATTTGGTTCCAGTTCTAGATTAAATATCATCATGAAAACCTACTGAGGTGGTAAGAGATGTCCTCTCTTTGACTGCATGGCTTCTTTTACTTTAAAGCCACACCTTTGTGGTAAAATCTGTTTTCATTATTTCTCAAAGCTCAGTGTCAGTTCTGCTGTAATTGATTCAAAGATGTTTTTTCAATAAAACGCCATGAAATGTCTTTGCTTATGAAGTAACTGGGAATTATTTACTGAACATACATAATGGGCAGCTTTGATACACTGAAGTGATGGAAATCAGGAAAAGGAGTCTGGGGAGGAAGTTGGTATGAGAAAGAATGGTACAACAAGTTGATTGGGGGGGGACGGAGGGAGAGGGAAAGGAGGGAGACAAGGTTAAAGAATGCAGAGAAACAACAGGGCCCTTGTTCCCGTTGAAAGAGCTGCCTCGTCACTTTGCCCCGATGGGGGGGCTACAAGTACCCCCTCTATAAGGAGGGGTCTTACACAACTTGGCCTGCCAACAGTAACCAAGCTGGGCAGCCTGGATCCTCCTGGACTGCTTCTAGTAACAGTTTAGGAAGGTGTGTTTATCCAAATCCCTCAAGCCTACAAAATAACAGACTTCTCTACTCTGACATACACAAAAGATTAAATGATTAAGAAAAGGGCTTCGGGTCTCCTTATATTGTAGCAAAACAAGTGAGCATGTAGGTAATACAAATTAAACAAAAGAGGGCAAAACAAGGTGCACACTCTTTCCTTAATGACACAGTAACCAAGGACTAAATCAGTCATGATATTTGCCATTTATATTTCACCAGTTCCTGTGTCAGCTAACTGAAGAATAAAGGCTTACTCGTCAAGCTCCTCCTCCTCGTTGTGAGCGATGTCGGCGTACAAGTACTTGCTCATGTCAACAGGCCGTACTCCTTTTCTCTGTCTGGGCTTGGGGGGTTCTGGATCTGGCTGGAGGTCAATGTCCTGGTCGGGCTCATCGAAGGGGTTCCCTGGGGGTGTTTGTGTCCCGGATTCATCCGGCTCATCGAACGGATTCGAGGAGTCGTGGTCATAAAAGGAAACTTCATCAACCCGCTGCCTCGAGACCGGCTGGGCAGGGGGCTCTGATTGAGAGAGGGGAGAGAGCTCTGACTGCATATGCAACATTACTATTACTAGACTTGTAGAACACAGTCACCATGACTCAACAGTATCTTCTTTATTTGACAAGAGCTTTGGTAGCTTATGACCCCACTGGGTTAGAGAGCTGGGCAGCAGAGGGGAGTCCAAATAAATGTGACTGTAGTCCTGGTAACTAGCTATGGATTATAGACTGACCTGCCTGTGTCTCTAATGTGTTTTTTAAAATACTTTATAAAGAAATGGCTGAGCCACCAGTGAACCCAACTGGATTGTTATTGTAGTATTTCTATATGTCCTTACAACTATTAACATTTGACATCCATTAACTTTAGCATTTTGTTTACCGTTTACAGGTTCAAATTAGTTCACTTGGAAAACAACTAAGACTTGCATTTTCAGGCGCATGCAATATTGTTATTTGTATGGGTTCTGGCCAAAAAAAAATAAAAAATGGGAGTGCAATTTTGCTTAATATAACAATTCAAACATGCCGTTTGTGTGCTGAGATCCACAGGAACTGACGGTATAACACAGCTGCTACTGAATAAAATAAAACAGCAACTGTTCGATCCCCCAAAACAAATTAAACTGTGTTAACTTTCAATACTGGTTTAATAAGGTTAGGATGTCACAGAAGAGATGTGTATGAATATATTAATAAAATGTGCACAAAGCTAAAATCCAAGACTCATACAACAGACAATAAGGTTCAGATTAAAGACGATTTAAAAAAGCAAACAAGAACCAAAGTGGGAGCTTTGTGTGTCTGGGAGCACGGCCACTCAAAAACAAATAATCCATACTTATACACCTGGCTCAGGTGGTCAGACAAAAATATTGGTTTAGCTGTCTGACTGAAAGCATTGAAGACTACCTGCTATATTTACACACAACTACACACAATCAAGGTATGTGGACGTCCAAACCTTTAACCTGCCATCATTTGTCTTTCTACTTATGCTCCCCAAAATAAACACTTTTAACTTTGATCACCTGATAAATAGATCAAAGCCTAAAACCAGCCAAAATTACTGACAGCATCCACCCACCACAAGAAAGTCAGATTAAATGCGTTTTTTGTTACATGCTGTCAGTTAAACATACCTTCCTCATAAGGATCACCAAATGGGTTGAGGTGGTTAGGATGAAGGTCGTCATCGGGGTCATCGAAGGGATTGTTGCTCATGGCAGGAGGTGCTTCCTGATCCTCGTCTTCCAGGAAGTTCAGCTTGTTGATCAGCTCTGTTGCCACAGAGTCCAACACAAAGTCATATAGCCGAACAACAATGGTGAAGAGTGACAACTACAGTTACATAGAACAACTACAGAACAACACATTTGCCAAAATGAACTGAACACAAACATTCACAAACCCAAATATACAAATATCTGCACTTTGGAGTGAACCATGCGCATAAAGACCATTCAGTCTTGAATGAGTAATCCCTCTTGCTGGGAGCGCTGCCTAAACTTCTCTCTGCTCCTCTGCAACCTCAGCCCACTTCAATACATGTGCAGCAGTGGCATTCTGGGAAAATGTGTGCAGTATGGAGGGTTACTGCGGGAGACAGTGAAGGAAGGCAGTATAGAGTTGCTATGGAGATCCTAGCTGGAAAGGCTGAGAATTGTCCACTTTATCTTCATCATCCTCACTGTAGCTCAATCGCATGCTGCCAGGGTGTGGGTCAGTTTGAAAAGAGCGTAAATGTGTGTGAGGTAGATGCCAAGAAGTGCTGCTGAGCTGTGAGAATCGGAGCAAAGAGAAAAAGTGCTGTGTGTGTGCGAGTGCACAGTCCATTGGTCTGTTGGTAGGGTGGCTATGTGAAGTGGTGGTAGCTGATAAGAGGTACAGCACTTTTGCTTTCCTCTCACTGACAACATTGATGGTCCATTTTTAGGCCATGACAAGTGCACATGTGCATGGGTGTGTATTTACATCCGTGTGTAGCATGGTTTGTGACTGTTTGCTATCCAAGCTGAAGAAACAGTGGGGTTGCAAGTAGAGCAACTTGAGAATCCAAATAAGCTCACTTGTGTTTTCCAGTCATAAGACAAGTGGAAAACCTTTGTGTAAAATGTAAGGGGCCCTACAGAAATCCAAGAAAGTGCAGATTTCCTTATAACCAATGATTAGTTATTTCACTGAGGACTTAACCATTAACTACTGATGAGGAACCTTTACTCTTGGCCTTTCACAGCATATAGTTTGAGACCCCTAATGTAATTCTACATTACACTACCCCATTCTGCATGCGTCTAACTTAGCAATGCATCACTTTCTCGCTCACCAGCTTGAGGTCCCATGAAAATACCACAATCCAATACACAGTTCAATTGGGGAAAAAAACACACTTAATTCCAATTTGAAAACAAAGCGACAACATTTGTCTTCCTGAAAAGATGTTTATTTTTTTGTGTAAGAAGAGTTTGTTTGGAGACCATTTACCTGGTTTGGTTCACTACCAATTGCAGTAAAAGAATGGGAAAGGCCACACTGTCAAAATTAAACAGCATAGGAACCAAAAGGATGAGCACCAACCGATGTGTTCACAACACCTTGCACAGCACATCACCACATGGACCAAGATACACTGTAAGCCCACATGACCATTACACAATCACAATACCAATATAGAGGAGGATTGGGGGATAGGCAGTTTGAGCCAAAGAGAGAATGAAACAAAAAGAGGAAAGCTAGAAAAGGAAAGGATTAAAAAAATGAAAATATGGAAAGAAATTGTGGTAATGAACGGTAGTGTAGAGGTGACATAATGTTCACGAGACGATGAAAGAAGAGTCAGGTACACAGGGTGAGACAGGTGAAAGAAAGGTGAAAAAAGACCTTGGGAGGAAGCGGCAGGCTTAGCGGTTGCTTTGCGTGCTCGCTTAAGGACACCACCATCATCATCATCATCATCATCCCCATGTAAGCAGCTGAGGGCATTCAACTGGTTTACTATCTCTGCAAACGACAGGGCCATACAGGAAGGGAGGAAGGAAGAATAGCAGTGAACAAGGCAAAATAACACAACCTATCGAGAATATCCTCACACACACACACACACACATTTAGTAACATAGATATACATTTATAGAGTGCATATATTTCAGAGTGGAAACCATAGTCTATGTTTGAAGTTATTGCTATTGTTAACCTAGCTAGCTAATCGACTTAATCGACAGTATATCTCTAAATACATACACAACACTGATATTTGAGTACAGGGACATGATTTTAAATGGTGTATTGCTGTATTTCAACTGCATGCTTCAGACAACTGTTTGCTAGCATTAACAGAAGAGAAAATCTGCCGTCTTAAAAAGCTGTACTAACTTGACAGTGTGTACACACTAAAAAAGGCAACGGCTGAAAAAAGTAGGTCTTCACTTTTACATTGCATTTTTTCCGATAAGCTTTCATAGCAGAGGTTTCTAGCTGGTCACCTTGGTAGGCAGAACATCCAACACTAAACACATCTGACAAGGGTATACATACTCACACAAAATATATATTCATAAAGCTGCACAATGCATAATTTTTAGGTGTAATATATTCTCTTTTTATTATTTACATACTGCATGTAAAAGGAAAAAAGAGAACATATGTTTGGCAGGGTATGCGTTGGTTAGCCTACTGTTAGTATTGCTGGTGCAGCTTGCTGGCTTGTTGGGGAGGAATATGAGAGTGGAGAGTTTTGGCAGCTCGGCCAGGCCTTTGATTCAGAGACACGCGCATGTAGTGAAGCGTCGCTGTAGGCACTCAATGCATATACATAGACAAAGGGCAGGGAAGGGAAAAGAAAGGAGAGAAAGCATGAAGCTTAACGTGACGAGATGGCGCTTTAAAAAGGTTGGATTAAGCAAAGCACGAAGCAGCAGGGTCCATACATTAGACCATAGAATGAACCCTCAACATGTATGTATGGAAGGAGGCAAGCCACCATCAGTCCACCAACACAGGAAGAAAGCAAGGAAAAGGGGGTAATGAGGTAAGTAAAGCTTAAGCAATAGGCCTGAATTGGGCAAAACACTTTAAATGAAACTAGTGAATTTACAAATTCTCACTTCTGTATGTAAGCATGCACACACACACGCCCACGTTTACAGAAGCATACACTTCAGAAATCAAGAAAGAAGCAATGTTGATGCCCCACTGAAGCCTTGGTCCTGGTTAGCTCTGGGTGATTACTCAGGAGGGTTGGAGACGTTATCTGCCATGTGATGAGTTTAGGAAGATGGCTAAATTTACCTGGATATTTTGAGCATTTTACTGGTCAAGTTCATTTGAGACATGCCAAAATAGCTGGTTTAATAGACCGACTTACCATTAATGGCGCTTTGACTGACAGCACAGGAAAAAGTCATAGTTGCTGTAAGCATATTACCGTGCCAATGTCTAATGATAGATTCCAGGAAAGTAGCCATCTTTGATCAACTTCAGCTGATGTGTGATTTGATTTTACATAATCATACATCTGCCGCCTGTCAAAGAAAGAAAGAGTGCTTTGCACCAGTTCCCACCTGTGATCTTGGCAGCCTTCTCCTCCTGGTTAACCCTGTTCTCCTCGTCCTCCTCATTCTCCTCCTCAAAGTCATCCAGGTTGCCAATGTCAGCCTGCTTCATGCTCATCAGGCTGGCCAGGCTTTGCATGTCCTCGTCACTAGACCAAAAAAAACACACAATTTACACAAACTCGTGTACATAGGTAGAAAAAAAGCACTCAAAACAGATAGAACACACACATAATACACATAATGGTTTAAAACCACTCTGAAAAGACTGAAGCACAGAGGCCTGTAAGATTTTATGATGACCTTAATTAGATACCAACTAACAGAGATACAAAAGGAGAGAAAATACAAAGTGCATGAATGCAAATATAATGCTGATTTATTTCATTTGTTTAAAGTGCCTGCTAGAAAACAGAGGAACACACAATTCAACTGACAGCTCTCACCAACATAGCTGCTAATAGCTAGATCACATATAAAGATAATCTTAGCTCTCCATGCTGTTTTTTCTGTCTCTACCTCTTTCACCACTCATTCATTTCTTCCCTTCCGACCTCCATCTATACGCCTTCTAAGACTTCGACTCAACCACTCATATCTCACTCTTTCCCATCCACCCACCATCCCTTATTTCTCCCCCTCCACTACGTTAATCACAGATGCATCAACTTCTACAGTATTCCTTGTATTTTATGTTGTCTTGTGTAGCCCTCTCCCCCTCAGTCCCTCGATGCCGCCGCTCCAACATAATCAATGCATTCTCCTCTCTGTTCTTTGTGTTTGGTGTTTCCCAGGCTCAGAGTCTCATTTGAACTGGTGTGATTGACTTTGTTTGTGTGGTTGACATCATTCCCTGAAGGGTTAACAAGGGTTACGTGCCATCGACCAGCCGTCCATGCCACAACAAAGGCCTCGATGCTCTGCTCTCACTCAGTGTGCGCTTGTCATTAAATGAAAGCTGCTGCTATCAAAATTAGAATAAATAACAAAGACGGTAAACACCGTGGTTGAGAATGTGTGTCCTCGAATAAAAGCTGGGGTATGAAAGAGGACCCGTCCTCCCAACATATTTCAAAAATGCATCAATGAAGTGAGGGAGCAACAAATGTAAGAGGTGTGGCCTCGTGGCTACATAGTGTGTGATGTGCAGGGTCGGGGGACATGGGGGAGGCTGACTGACCACCGCTCAGTGTAGCATGGACAGCGATGTAGAGCTGGTGTGTCTGTGGGGGAGTGTCAGTTCGTAGCCTTAGCTCTGCTGTTTGTTGGGGTTAATGTTACTGTTAGTCAGCCCTAAATATCTTGTTAAGCTCTTAATACTGTACAAAATGTTTTAATTGAAATGGGCAAGCTCTAAATAAAGCACAGATATCGGCAGGACCATGTGTTGTGTTTTCGGCGCTTTCCAGGCTTGCTAACGCTATCATCAACTATGTGTGAGAGGCAAAAACCAGGGGTTACGATTATCCAGTGTTCTGGTATTTACACTTGCCGCAGTAGCTTCTACCACAGTCGGTGGGGAAATGTATGAAATAGACCTCAGAGTCTTGCCCGTTTTGTCACGGATAGGGAGGAGCATATTCGGCAGAGCCAATCTTTCAAATCTATAAATCACAACAAAAAAAAAATAAAAAATCAAGACTTACGTGGCCTTTCCCTCACGGAGGAAAATGCAGGAAAGGGAGAACTGCAGCGTGGCCGAAACCACCTTCTTCGACAGGGGCTTAAACTTGAGTTTGACATCTGTCTGTGTGGGCATTGGACTGGCGTACTGTTTCATGTTTATACTGCTGGTGGCCAAGGCCTTCCTCCGCCCTGATGGAGACTCCTGGAGAGGGAGAGAAAGATGAAGCATATTCAGATGAATACAGGCCCACATTACTCAACTGACAGTGCAGAGCATTGACACGGCAAGGATCAAATAGAAAACAAAAAGAAAAGGCAAGAAAGAGGCATTTTTGTTTTACATCCTCCTTTGGGGAACAAGTATTTAAGGTTAAGAGCAGGTGTACAATTCTAACACAATGTACACAAAAGGTATAGCAGTTGTTCTTTTTATCATTAAAAATGACTGGTGATTGCAACTTCCAGATAAGTAAAGGTGTATTTGGTCACTGGTGGTTGGTAAATCCAAAACAAGGTCAAATATCTGCCTTCCTCCTTGTGAAATCCTTTCTGGTATTTCCCATCAAAATGTCCATGCTGAAGCCATTTTTGCTGTACTTTTCATAGATGTGCTCTGGGCCAGGGGCTAGCAGTCAAATTGGAATTTGGGACTGTGCCACAGACCAGGTGATAAGAGTTGTAGAATCAGTGACGGAGGCCTGTGTGTGTGGTGTGTGCGCTTGTGTGTGCGTGCAAGCCGCACACCAGAGGACAGTGTGTGTAAAAAAAAATAAGAACTGCCAGAAAGCCTCGTCACTTACTGCTAGATATGGAAACTAAACAGTTGGAGATGTTCCAGCCTTTTGTCTGCCAACCCCCCCCACAAAAACTGATGGGTTTCGTCTGCTGCAAGTCCAGCTATGGAAGCACCATGCTGTCAGTGAATACCAGACTGGTTCGCTACCTTGCTGTGTTGATACCACTGACGTACTATGTCCCTCTTTTCTGTTCCGCCGCCTGTGTTTTCACAGATTCTGTTTTTGTGATGGGGAAACTGCCACGTTTTCCTGGTTAACTGATATGTGATCATTTGCATGACGAGAGACAGCTGTTAGAACCAAATACAATGTACGGATCAGACACTGATGCACACATGTCCCTTCACAGGCCATGTGGAATGAAAGCGGCAGGAAGTGGGAACACACATCTCTCTTTAAATCTGTCCGATTTCACTTGCTCTCCCTTTTTTGTCTCAATTTCACTGCATGGATGTCTAAACATAGCACATATAACTGCACACACACCTACACACACACAGAAAAATACCTTCTTGTCTCAGCTGTGTATCGAGCCCCGAGGATTCATCCTCTCATGCGCACAATGCCGAACAAAGCAGAGCAGCTAACTCTCTTTCACACAACACCAGTTTGAGAGCACATATACATACTGTATACACATTCTCTCTGGCGTGTACGGTAGATAAAGCGATACAAGCTCTTTACATTGCCCGTTTCCTGATGTCTTCACACACAAAAATACACACACACATCTCGGAGGCTTTGGCTCTGTGGACAAAACTCAATCTCAGCCTTATCGCTGAGGACCGCAGGGTATTCATTGATACACACACACACACACAGAGTTGGTATCAGTACAGTGGTAAATCTATTGGTAATATAGTGAGAAACTATGTAAGCTCCAAATAGGGACTAGAAATCTGTGGGCCGGCCAACACGTACCAGCACAGCATGTAAATGTGTAGAGTGACTTCAATTCTCAATATTCATGATCGTGCATTCAAACGATGAACACATTTAACTTACTAAAAACAGTCAAGAGGCGACTCAACATACAGTGCAAGTAGCCAATTATGTTCCTTAAATCATTGAGACTACAACATAATATTGTGACCGCAACAAAAACATCTGGATTACTGATTGGCAATCAATGTGTATTTATAAAGTTATGTCTCACTGCACAACAAAAGGCCAGAAGCGGACACAAACCAAATCTCTCCCGTATAAGTCCATGGTTGGGTTCTCCTACCATCCCATGGTAGGAAATGTGCTCACTTTAGTCTTTCAGATTTCCTCCCATAGCTGAGTTCCGTTGTGTCATGTCTATGTATGCTAACGCTTTCTGTGTTGTCAGTGCTTTTCGAAATACACGCATATGCATTGGGGAATATTTAATTCTTAACTTGCTATAATAAATTAATAAATTAAAATATCAAATAAGGCCTAAAAATGATTTTTACATCAATATGAAATAAGTACATTAACTGATTGAATAAATGACTTATAACTCATTCAAAGTGTGTATTCATTGCTGGCCTCCATCATTTTTAGTGAGCATTATAGGTTGAAGAACTCAAAAGCAGTCTTGTCAATGAAAGGTTGACCCGCTGAGGAAATTCTGTTAGGCAATAGACGTTGCCTAATAGTGCATTTGGACATCACATAAAACCTAAAATTGCTCTGGCACATATGATCAGAATCTGTTTCTCTAACCTCTATCCCTCTGTTTCTATCCTGCCTCTCCATCCTTCCACCTCCTACTGACATCCCACGTACATCTCATCTAGCCCTCCTATCCTTCCATCTATCCAGCTTCCCATCCTCTCTCCCACCTCGCTCCTTGCTCAGACCAATAATGAAAGAAAAAAAAAAATACAGAAGAATACGGCCGGCTGACGAGCAAGGCCACTTGACATTTCGCGCTGACATTTGAGCCTTGTCGCTTTAGATGGAGAACATAATGACATATCATCGCCCCACCACCAACTCCAAGTTGTCCAAAGAACAGCCCATCACGAGAAGAGGAAGATGGGGAAAAGAACTCTCCCTCTCCACCTCTTATCTCTCTGCAGCTTACACCGTGGCTATTATACTAAGCTAATAGCGCATGTAGATGTGTTATGAATGAATTTGCCAAATGCACCAAACACTTAAGAAGAGGGGATTTAGCAAAAGAGAGGATGGGGAGGCAAAGAGGGAGAGGGGTCTTGAAAAATAGGAAATACTTAAGGATATGCAAATACCCCAGCACACGAATGGAATAACCGTTTCAACAGATTTGAGTGGGGACAGCAAACAATGGAAATCTGCTCAATTTCCCCGGATGCTGCTTGTCAATCAATGTGTGTGTGAGAGAGAAGTTTTGGGGGGGGGGGGGGGGATTATGGTGACTGGGAGGTTGTGACACTGTGTAAAATGAAAGGAAAGGACAATACAGAAGTTTAATTTATTACAGAGGATACGACTATCAATATGCCCTCGTTCTGAGCCCAGAGAATGGCTAAATACCTGAGTCTGAGTGTGTGTGTGTGTGTGTGTACACAGGGGGCATATCGGAAGAAAGAGAAAGAAGGACAGGGAAAGAAGATAGAAAGAAGGAGGGAGGGGTAATGGCTGTATGCTGCCCCCTAGAGGCATTCCAGCACATCTGCAGAGTATAATTTAAGACCAACAGTTTATCATCAGCACTGACTTGCAGCTTTGTACTGCACTCACACAAACCAGGTCACATGTGACTAGACACATGGAAGGCAAAAAAATAAATAAATACCCATAAAAGCTATCAACCCTGAAACCTGCCCACAGCTCCTCTGCACTGCCCAATTCATTTAACAACTCACGATGAAGGACTTTCATTCAAGGAGGGTGTGTTTGTTTTAGATCGTTAGAGTACCAGTCCTGCTACCTCTTCCCTGATGCCAGCTGGCCCCGGATCGATCCACAGATGCTCCCCTGGTGGGAGGGCAGGGGTCAGGGCAGGAGGGGTGCCCGGGGGTCCTGCTGAATCCCTGTGCACCAAAATGCCAATGGGACAGGCCGGAGGAAGAAGGAGTAGGGATCCTTTTGTCACTTAGAGATGGATTAATTAGGCTGAGTGCTAAAAGAACTTGGCTTCTTTGTATAGACCTGGTCTGACACACACACACACGAATCAGCTAATGGCTTTTTAAACACAGGTCACCACTCAATTGGTTTCTAATTTTAACAAACATGGTCGATGTTCTATATTGATCCCTTGATCCAGTATAACTTTTACTAACAATTCACATATCAACATTACCTATTCTTAGAGCGACTATGTTCCCAAACGTCTGGTGTAACTGGAGAGACCTGAGACGTGCAAAGGTACAAGTATTAATTTTAATTTTGACACTTTATGACAACTTTCTTGTTCCATTGTGCTCCTACAACTGTTGCCCATATGAATGGTACAACCGATTTGTCAATAACTGAAGTGAGTGTGGCGATGTTTAGCATGTTGTTGAGGAAGACGGGAGATAAAGACATGCAACAACAAGTGATGAATCGCTGGTTCCACATCAAGCAGATGATTATCTGACTTAAGCCTGCTGCCACACAACAAAACAGTCCTAAACTGGAGGACAACCTGAGGTCAGTTACACTCAGACTACATTAAAACTGAATATAGATAGAAGGAACATCATGGCAGATTATGGTAATATCAGCAAGACTATGGATGTTCTTGAGTTTCTCGATCATGCCACATTCTAGTGTTTTTCTTTAGCTCTCTCTCTTCTTCCTCTGCCATTATTAAATGAGTCAACTGTGAAGCTGTGTGAAACAAAACCTCAACCTCAAGGTGTACAATATGGACATAGGGGCTACAAATATTACACTCCACTACAAAACTGTACACAGGCCTTTGTAATTTGCATTCACACAATAAAAATAAATAAATAAAAGCCAAAAACTAATTTAACCTTATAGAATAACCCTGAGATAGCACCGATTAGCCTTCCGCCCCAACACCCAAAATCAGCTGGCTCTGGTTGAATTCAGCAGTCAGCAGATTGGAGAGGTGTGTGTCTGTGTGTGTGTGTGGTGCTATTCCTCTCGCCTCAAGGTCACAGTTATTGGAAATGGAGACATCCAATGTGCTCACATCTCTCTTTGAATCCGCACACAATGGAGTGATTCCTCTGTGTCAATTTGGCCTCCCCTGATAACTGATAAGGTGGGCCTTTTTACATACCACCTATGAATACCGCACTATAGGCGTTATAGACACACACACACACACTCAGATTAAGACCAATTTATTCATCCGCTACTATTATATGTGAGGATTTATTTTTTCCCCAAGCAGTGTGTATTTTTAAAGGCAACAATAGACATAAAAAGGCATGCAATACTATCACTGTGGTTATGTGAATTACAATAACAATGGTATTAATAATGGAATGAACTGTGCAAATGGCTTTCATGTGTGTGGTCTTATGGACACACACACACACACACACACACGAAAGAAAAAAGGACAACAGGATTTCTCTTCACTACAACCACCTTGTGGATCAGATTTAACTTAAAACCCCTCAAAATGGAAACACGTTTCGCAGACCACCACCTCATCCCCAGGGGCGTGAACAACAAAAAAATACGACATGGTCGACAAACAGTCGAGGGAAAGTGGGAGAAGAAAGTGAGTGAAGAGAGCGAGAGGAGAGCGATTAGTCACAACAAGAACAGGATTAGCTTGTTTTAAAAGGAAAAGAGGGCAGATTAAAGCACAGTGTGTGCTGTAGTTTTGGCTGAATATAGTTTAGAATGACACTGAGGGCCAGACATGGAGCCGTTTTGTATAACACTAATAAACTGGATATGGGACTGACAGGCGTGAGCCTACTGCCAGCTACAGGAGTGATCAGTACAGGAGACAAGAGGAGCAGACTCATTGGTGATGGTGGGCTAAACATACACAGTCACAAAAAACCACTGCACACCAACAACTGGCTGCAGACTCCAAATCTAATAAGGGTCTAATGAACATCTAAAAGATAAGATCTGTCACACGTTATGTCCTTGAGAAAAAACTACCAGTATACTTGCCAAAGAGTAGCCATTCTGTAGCTGAGCCTGACCTCTGACCTCATTGTTGACAGGGTCACATAAAAGCATGAAACAAACTTTAATTTAAAGGCACATTTTCAGCTGAAACCAGTATGTCTCTAGCATTTGTTGCTGGATATAATAATAAATGCTTCGTACTAAATGAGAAAAACACTGCAACATAGATAGTTATTTGTTCAAATGCACCCATAAACACGTGAAAAAAGAATCAAGTGGACAATGGCAACACCTGCTGTTTCGCTTAATGGCATCACATCATAAAACTTGTTCAAATTATTTCTCACAGCAACAGATTATATCTCTTGCTTCTGAAGCCAATATTTTGTGTTTGCCAGGCAGGAGACTTCAGTTATTGGAGTCATATTGATACTTAGTCAACAGAGAAAACATAACCAGGCTAGTGTGTAAAAGAGAGAAAAGAAAGGGAGGGAGACAGAGAGAGTGAGTGAGTGAGTGGGGGGGGGGGATGCATTTAATGCAGGGTTGCCTCTGATGGCAGCAGATGAAAGGAGAGTCACAAACCAACCAGCCCTTAAAAGGTCTAATCCTAACTGGGAGAGGAGAGTGTTTTTATTGGGGAATAATCTCTTCCTAGCTTGCAACACCAAGCTAAGCACACAGAAATACATTGCAATATTCCAGAGGTTCGACAACATTAATGAAACCTACAGATATAAAAGCTATCATCTCTACACCAAACCGCCTGAGCACAAGTCAGCAGGCTGAAGGATATTCACAAAAACAAACCATCATCTGGCTTCCTTCTTACTCCCTGACCTTCCCAAAGAGGCCACGCTTGACTTGGATGTATGATTATGTCATTACTGCAATTACAGCACACTCTGTTTGAGCATATATTTCTGACAGGTTGCAGAGATGCACACACACACTTGATGATGTCCGCATTCACACATTTAAATGAATATATTAACAGGAGACCCTTAAAGGCAATTTTGCAGCATGGACATGAAGCAGAAACCTCTTTAGAATGAGATCTACTCTATGATGAGAACAGTAACCTGATGGCCAAACACTCCAACTAACAATTGTAGTATTGATTCATTTGTTGGTTTATTTCTAGATTAATCATTTAGTGAATAAACGTTAAAAAAAGTTAGACGCACATCACAATTTTCAAGAGCCCAAGCTGATATTCAATTCAGTTCTATAAAACGAGAAAAGCAGCAAATGCTAAACGACAAACAATTAACTGATTATCACAATTTCCTGTGGATCAACTAATCAGCTGATCATTTCAACAACATTAATAATTCCATTGAAATTTGCCATTTCCATTCTAATTAGTCTGCAATATAATTCATAACCAGCAAAAACGCTTAGATGGACACCAGGCCAGTATCTCATATCCTCGTTTTCTCCCTTCATTTCTGTCCCTCCCACCCTCCCACTCGTCTTATCAGTGTGTCCAGGGTGCCCTCCTCTCTCCGGGTCTTTCTTTCGGGTGGCCCTCAGTGCCCCCCACACACACACTCAGACCCAGAGCAAGCACTTCAGACAAGGGGCTAATGGGAAAATAAATTACCAGCAGGCAAAAGCCCTGGCTCTGCACTTCTGGGGGGGAGAGAAGAGGGAGAGAGGGAGAAAGGGACACGGGGGGTTTGGAAAGAAGGGGGGTGGTCGAGACAGGAAAAGGAGGAGGAAAATGAGGGAGAAAGAAAGGCACAGCCAAGGGGGGGGGGGAAACACACAGAGACAGAGAGCGACAGAGACAGAGAGAGACGGGATTATAGCAGTATCCCTGGTCTATGAAGTGCTTGCTCATCGCTTTTCCCACCATTTCGCCATCTCTGGCCATCGTGGAGGCCTAAAATGGCCATTAACATCATCACACACACAGCCACTGAGCCAATACCCCCAGCTACTGTATCTGGGATTGATTACTCCTCCTGTGTGAAGAAGCTCAGATATCAGGACAGCAGATTCGCCACAATAGCAGATATCAGTGGAGGTGTGTGTGTGTGTGTGTGTGTGTGTGTGTGTGTGTGTGTCACCAGAAAAATCTGTGTCTGTGTGTATAAAGTTGGACAGATTTGAGTGCCTGAAAGATTTTGGGTGCGTGCATGCGAGAGAGAGAATGAGAGACAGAATGAACGACAATGATGTTCGACCACCCAAGTGCTTATGAGCTTTCACCTCATTTTACAGTACACACACTTTACTTGACACAAAAGACTCACATCTACAGCAGAAAACTTAACCAATAAGGCAGAACTGATACAATGCCAACAACTCTGTCTCACTTTGTCACTGTGAAAGCAAAAGAATAACCTCTGGCAGGTGCAAGGTGATAACAATACTGGCTTTTGAAACCGTGTGAGAAAGTGCTTTAGATGGTAAATATAGGAAAAAACATTAACTGTGCCTTCTTTACACTAATTTTACCCACTAAATTCTTATTTAAGCATCAGTTTCAACTTCAAGGTAAGATAAAACCTCTGGACACTATGACACGCAACAAAAAAAAAAAGATACATTTCCATGAAATTGTAATATTATCCCTTTCCAATGTGACTGTATAGTGATACTCCTCTCAGAAAGCGTTTTAGCATCACTACCAGATAGCAGAGGAGGATGCTGAGAAGCTGAAGGGTTTGGTTGATAAAATATCTCGAAATGGAATTTCTATATTTCAGAGACACAAATAATGATTTCCAGGTAAAGACAACACAATAATTGTTAAAATAAATCTTTGGGGGGGGGAGATCAGAATCTCCACATCCACTCAATTCTCACTTTAAGGATCCGTTTGTTTTAGCTGTTTTAGGCAGGCTGCTGAGATCTGACAGAGCTATGATAGGGCCCTAATCCAGAGCAAAGCTGATTTGCGTATGGGGGAGGGGGGTTAAGATGGCCTGTGACAAGAAACAATTGCCCCAAGTGAGAGTCTGCCTCTCTCCCACCCTGCTCCATGACAAAGGTGTACTCTCCATGCTAAGTGACAATTCTGGGGAGACAAAGAGCATTAGCAGGGTGATGCTCTGCTTCAGTGCCTCTGATTGTGGCCAACTCAAAGAGAATCTAATATGGATTTTAAAAAAAGGAGAGGGAGAGATTAGAATGAAAGAGAAACAATGAACACTTTCTACCAAGGGGGAATTAGTGGAGGGATTGGATAAGGAGCTGGTGTGCCTTAGTGTGTGTGCATGTGTGTGCATGGGTGAGCGCTTGTTCTTTGAAATTCCTTTTCCATGAAAGAACAATGGGGTTCCCCAATTCTGTTTATGTGCGTCTAGGTGAGACACTCACAAAAACACAAACAGCTTCCTCTCATATCCAACGGTGTACATTTGTGGATGAGCCAGTTAGCCTATGATCTTTTTTGGAGTGACTTAGAAATAGCAAAACAGGAGAAAAACCTTTAATTTTCAGATTCATAGATGACTCATTACCAATAAGCATTAATGGGGGCAAGGGTCACCATTCTGCCTCCGCAATCCATAACATGAGTTGCTTACAACTTTAAAAAGGGGGGCAAAGTAGAATGCAAATGATGCAGACTTTGTGCTCATATGCAATGACGTTTTTAATTGTTTCACCTTTGCGTAAAGAAATGTCCTAAGCTAATTATGAGTGCGACACCGATATACCTCTCTCGCGGTGAGAATGTGTCCTTTGCCACAACTCCTCAACACCCATGGGAGTACTCTGCCTTTACTGCAAGTCACCTCAAATACCTGACCCCGTCCTCTCTGGGTGCAGCGCTCCAAGTACAGATTTATATCCCAAACAGAGACAGAGACATGTGGGGATCAGTCTAACTGTCAGTAGCTGGCTTAGCACTGGCATCAGAGCACATCACAAGACCCTATTCATTGCCACTTAGCAGAACAGTCGTCTCAGTTTGCCAGAAATTGTGTGTGTGTGTGTGTATTCACTCCCTAAAATGCTCATACACAAACACACTCGCACGTACTCACTTCGAGCGGATCTTGAGGAGATAATGTCAAACGAGTCACCCTACAAACAAGTTTAACCTAAGTTCACCGCACATATTCTTTCACCACCACCACCACCCACACATCGCACGTATCTACTGTGTGAACGACCTGCCCACGCAGGCCCAGTGGGTCAAGCTTGTGGATAAACAGGGGGATTTGCAGAGGGCAGTGTTTTGCGGGCCACACAGGCCTGTCTCCATCGCAAGCAGCCATCTTAAGTCGCACAGAGGAAAAATAAATAACCGAGAGATGAAGATAATAACTGTTCCACTGTCATCGTCCAATCCTGTCTCCCGTCGCACAAGAACTGTCTAACCACCCATCAGCACCATGACACTAAAAACATGGTGAGATGAGGATGAAGACGGAGAGGAAGAGACAGACTAGAGCCGACCGAGGAGGAGGGCAGGTGACAGGATGTGAAGCTGTAAAGTGATAGAGGACGACCTCAGCGATGACTGATAACAGAGGGTGTGGCAACCAGTAACATACGGCTAAGAGCCTTCAATGAGATATCAGGACTATAGCTCTTCAAATTATTATAAAAATGGAAGACAGAGACATAGACAGTGGAAAATGGCCACATAATAGGAAAACCGCAATGTTTCAATAAACGATTCAAGACACCTGGAGCTTGTGTGACAATATTCATTTAAGTTTAAACAAATTCCGCATATAATTGAAGCTCAAGACCTCTTTTTTATTATTAATGTTCTGCAACGTGAGGGGCTGCAGGTGAGCACTGCAACTGTAGTCGCACATCAGGCTCTGCACACACAGAAAAAGTAAAGAATAATAAAAAAGAGACCATAAATGATTGGCACTGCGTTTACAAATACAAGTCAACAAATAACACCTTGAACAAATAGCATCTCAGTCTACCTCCTTCCTTACTACTTTTTCTCCCTCACCGACTCGTTTTATTTCCCAACCTGTCCTCCCCCATTCAATTCACTGTTGCTGGTTCAAGGCTCATTTTACACCAACCCCCCCCAAAAAAAACCTGATACACAAGACACCTCTGCTGAACCTTGCCAGCGTGTTTGTAGGTGAATGTGTGTGTGGGTTTTTGAGTGCTTAGATGTGTGTGAGTTAGTGTGCGTCTTCTGGGTCAGCTTGAGGACACGAGGCAGTAACAGGAGGAGGAGGCAGAGTTTGTTTTCTAGACTGGCACAGGACAACACCCATCATCATACTGCAACAGAAATTAGCATCCTTTGAGTAAATATTCTGACCTAATACCCTGACATTTTAATTGAAATAAATGTAATTTTTTTTATTTGAAACTTCTACTGATAGTTAACCACAGTGACAGACAGTGCACTTCAGGAAAAAGATAAGGACTGCATGCAATAAAGGTTGCCAGCTGGAACCAAACTACAGATATTATGAGGCATGTGTCATAAACCTCTTGGATACCAGAATGTCCATGATTTGTTGTTTTAAACACCCAGTATCAGGTTGGTCTTACCTTAGAGAAAGGCTATGGCATGCAGAATGTGATGGGTTTTTTTGTATACATAAAAGAACTCATCGGTTAGCATGAGCAGTGACAACCATTCAAACAGTACCACAATTAGTTTTAACTTTGTTTGCCTCTTTGTTTAGACTGTGACTCACAAGTTCCTTCACTGACAGGGATGCCATTACACAAACAGATGTGGATATACAGTGAGTATTCCGGTGTTATCTTGCAGTGCAGTATTCAATAACAGTCTTAAGCATACAACAAATTATAATAAGTTAGAAGTCGACCGTCAGTCTTGTTTGTAACATCAACGTCTCGAGTCAAAACACACACGCTGTTAGGTCTATCATGTGAAGGCCACACAGGTGGGAATACAGATGTTTCCCGGATGACATTTGTGTTTTGAGGTTTATTTTGAGGTCAACGTTCACACTGTATGAGGGAAAACAAAAACCTGTTTGGGCTGGTTTCAGACTCTGCATGTGAGTCTGTATGGGTTAGAAATGTATGTATGTGTGCGATAGGGTGCGAATGTGTGCAAGATCATATACTGTATGTCTACACATGCCATGAGCATGTACATATGAAAAGAGACACTGTGTGAATGAGATGGTGTACATATGACTGTATGTGTGTATGTGTGTACTGCAGTGTCGGGTGACATCTGCTGCGTTGTTGGCTGGGAGCGGAGCGCAGTGGGCAGCAGGAGCCTCAGACTAAGGAGATGAAAGCCGAGGTCACAACCTGGACCAGTGGGACGAGACACACTCGCTCACAGAGCACGCAAATACAAAGTCACATGCGCAAATGTAAGGACATGCACACAGACTGTATGCACATGGCACGCGCACACACACACACACACACACACACACACAGTCTGCAAACATACTGTATGTCTCTCACACATACAGCATGTGGGGGGCAGACAACACAACACAAGGACAAGAGACTAAAGAATAAACAGGGCAAAGATAAAAACAGTTAAGCAGACAAAAATACGAAGAGAGATAAATACAAAGCTACACACACATACACACAAACAGAGAGAGAAAGAGAAAAAACAGAGCATGAAAAAGATGACGCAAGCACAGAAGCAAAGCCCCACATCATCAGGGGCAACAGTTTAATCAGTTTAATTAACAAACACATGCATGTATGCATGTAAGCAAAAACACACACACACACACACAGATAGAAGATATGGTGTGTGCCAAAAGCTGTGTGCTGTGTGTATGCGAGTATAAGCATTAAGGTACAGCTGCGAAAGGGGAATTTTTCAATATCGATATAGACGTAGATTATTTTTTCATTTAGCCAATTAATCTTTCAAGCTATAAAATATCAGAAAATAATTTCAATGCCCCAACACAAGTTCCCAGGGCTCAGGTACTGTCTTCAGTTTATTGTTTTGTCTGGCAAACAGTCCAAACTACTATAATTTATAACAAAACAAACATACAAATGCATACACACATTCTGACACACACACACAAAATACAGTCACACAAATACGACGCCGCACAGAGACACACACACACCTCATGGTGGTGGTAGTCAGCAGACCAGCCATGTGATGGGGTGGTGTGGTGTGGATTAGGGGCCAGTAAGCCTATTAGGGCGACAGGAGGGACCACCCGGCCTCTGACAAACTGACACCCAAATACAATATGTTCTCCAGACACAGCGGCAGTTTCTCACCAAAGACATCAACACACACACACACACAAGACAGGCAAGACAGATACATACACCATTAACCTTGAAAATGTATTTTTTTTTTTTTTTTTACTTTGAGCTTAATTGTGTGGAGTAATTTGTCCTGTATTGTTACAGAATGTGTGTGTGTGTGTCATCATATTTCTTATTACAAATAGCCAACAATACTGTATGTGCTTCAATTAATACAAATAATATATGTTAGCTGCATTGTGGCAGAAAATGGCAGCATTTAGAGTTGTAATATTTGTTGTGTGTGTGCCTCTAATGCGTTTGTGTTTGTGGCCGCATAGGGAGGGGGTCCAGGCATGGGGGGTAATCGCCAGCATCTGTTGCCTCTCCTCAGGGCAATTAATTAGATTAAATTAATTTGCAAAGCGTGTGTGAATGTGTGATCCCATACTAAGAACCCCACCCCCACCTCCCTACAGTGACACACGCACACACACACACACACACAGACTAATTTAAATCCTTCCAGCTTTTAACTATAAAAGCATATATTATTTAAAATTAGCACAGCACGCACAGGAAAACAACACGAGCGAATGAGCACACTCTTCTTCCTGACACAATAAATGAGGTCTTTTGAGTTCCCAAACTATTTAAGAAATGGGAAACGAGCAAAGGTGAAAACTTTGGAGACACACGCGTGCACACGAGCGCAAATTAATCCCAATTTGTCGGCCTCGGCACAGGAGAAACTTTTGGGATTTCATACTTCATACCAGCTTTTGTCACCTTTGCGTGAATAGCCGAGGGCTGAAATAATTGTGTTTTTCTTCCCCGAGGCCCAGTCAGCGCTCACAAGCCACTGGCCTACGTAATGTGTTCCAGACAGAGGAGGGGGGCAGTATATGCACCATGGATATGGGTACAATACAGAGAGAGGGTGTATGTGTTTGTGTGTGTGTGCGTGTAAGGGTGTGTGTGTGTGTAAAGGTGATGGAGGTAGGTCGGCCTGTGTGAGTGGTTAGGTGTCATGGTTTTTCACCGTGTGCGCAGTGAGATGAAGGTGTGTGTGTGTGTGTGTGTCAGTTATGTGACAGTGTGTGACTGTATGAGTGCATGTAAGTGGGAGGTATGTGGCGTGGAAATGGCCTTAATGGAGTTGGATGTGGTCCACAATAGACAGGACATCACCTCAGAGAGAGGACTGAAAGAGAGAAGGAGACAAGAGAGAAGAAGAGACGGAAGGGAGAAGAAAGCAGTCACAAAATGGCCGAAACGGTGACATTATCATCATGACAAAAGACATGGTGAAAAATCCCTCAATATAACAGGCCATAGTAGGGCTGAACAATTAATCTAAATATTGAAATCGCAATATGGCCAAGTGCAATATCCAAATTACAGGAGCTGCAATTTTTTGATAAAGGTAAAATGTGTCACAACATACCATTATATAAATGAAGCATTGTGGTACTACAGAGATGCCCCAGACTAACAAATCATATTCTCCAGACGCAAGGAAACGCATGCTTCTTTGGTACAGACCCCAGCAAAAATTACATCATTTTTATGTTTTTTCCCAGTGAAAATGAAATTCCCACTAAAATCGTGACTCCGATCACAATATCTGCCAAAGTAGTTGCAATATGATTTTGTTTCTTGCATATGTTTCAGCCTAAGTACATAGTCAAAAAAGTAAAATATTGGTCTATATACACAACATTTAAGTTGGGCGTAACGGCTTAAAAATTGTCCACACACCCTTCCATATATGTCAACACATTACACATAAGAAAAACTAAGCTAACCTTGTACAAAAGACCAGGGTTCACCAGGATTTTTAACATTTTTGTATGGTGTGTGACAAATCTTTTTCCCTTCATGCAGCATAAAAACATGATCACCCTTATTGCAATGATTGTGTAGGTTTAACGTATTAAAATAGGCGGTTAAAAGCCACGAGGCCTTAAAGTGGCAATTTCAAAATCGATATTTAAAACGTGGAAACATACAGGAGACAGGCTGTCAAATAGCGTAAGCGGTGATTTGGCAGAGCGGCCACAGATTTGGAAATTCCTTCTTTCCTGAGTGACATTGATGTGAGTGAAAAATGTGAAGTATGGGTTGGAGGGAGCGAGATGGGGAGGGAGCAGTGAGAGTGGGCCTTGGAGTGTGTATCACTGTATATTCAATGTATTCAGACATGATAGCTTCTCACTTTAAACACAACCTGTGTGTGTGTGTGTGTGTGTGTGTGTGTGTGTGAGATTTAAATCCTCCCACAAAGCTTTGAAGATGAGGGAAGTTGGTCATCTCCAGCTTTGGTTGATATGCAAACGCAGATAGAATACACACATTAACACCCCCCCCCCATACACACACAAAAGAGCCTGTCAGCACAATGCCTTCAAATATAGCCATCCAATCTTTTGACTCTCAATTTGCCCACCTTTTTGATAATATGCGCCTATTTGAAAAAGGGTGAAAGGCAAGGGTAGCATGCAATTTAGAGATACTACTGTGTAGCCATTTCCAGTCCGCCACCTCGCTCTCCATCACTTTCTCTTCTTCGCCCTCTCTCTCCATCTTTTGATTATGCGATTCGCCTTGGCAGACGAACAAATAGAGGAGAGAAAAAGGTAGTGTTTGACACTGCCATTTTCAATGACAAAATACAATCTAACCAGGGCCAGTAATTCGACGGGGAGGGATTAGCCTAGTGCGTGGTTGGGCCCCCAGATTAAGACGAAAGCCACAGCGCGGGATCTTGAATTTCATCATCTCCGGCGCTCAGGCACAATGGCGTATTCTTCCCCTTTCTCCTCTGCCGTCTGATGAGGGGTCAGGAGAACTCACCTCTCCTCTTCCTCAGAGCAGCACTCGCTACCACATTCATTTATCCCTCCTGACTATATATTAGCTTAGATACCTGAAACATGGGGGTGGTGTGTGAGGAGGGGGTTCTGAGCTGTCTATACGACACAAAATACCAGACGTATACAAACATTTAGTGTGTTTAAATTAAATGATATACCTTTCGTCACACATACATCAACACAAACATACAGGCACAAATTACCTACTGACACACATACACAGACAAACACACAGATGACATAAGGGGGTGATCCAACAGCTTTAACCATGAAGGATTGAAAATGGGTTTTCAGAAATCATAGCATAGACTGCCCTCTTGTGGTTACCTAAGCAGGATGCGGTTCCCTTGCAAACCAACCTTTCTACGTATTTCTCTCCGTCTTTGTCACTCAGCGTCTCACGTTAGAAGAAACGGTGATTGAATACTCAAGAGATTCAACAGATGTTAGTCACAGCACAGCACCAATCACTGGTGCATAAGTACAAAACAAACCAGGAAACAAATGTCTCAAGAGTTTTGTGGCTTTTATATAAAAAACAGTACGTGTCCCAGACAAATTAGACTACATGGATGAAGCTATATGTTGTCTTGAAGTGCAATGATGCGTTAAGGAAAAATAGTCCATTTCCAAAAGCTGCTATCTTCCATTAGTAAATCTGTCTCATGCTTACTGGGGTGCTCTTACTTCATTTAGAATTACATTAAGGTTCTAAAAACTGTAATCAAATAAAGCTCAAGTCTAAACTGCTGAATTTCAACATTAAAAACTAATGTAGAGACAAAGAGGTGGAGACTCACAGCCACAGTCCTGCCAATGATGCACTCGTGAAACTCAATGATATGTAAAAGAAAATAGCAAGATGCGGATTTTTAATCAAGATCCACGTGGTTTGGAGGGACACATTTAAGTCTTAATTCACAAAAAAAATGAAAGACTACTGCAAAATGATCAGTTCTCTGGCTTTACTGTTTATAGGTATGTGTTTGGAACATTTGGAGTGGTCTCTGTATATATCTTCGCCTGTATATATAAAAGGGCCACACATACCCCTATGGAATTTAACAACACCCTAAAAACTATGTTCTAAACAAACAAATACATAAAATCACACCAGTACTCTGTCTCACATTTCTACATCTGAGTGTGTGAGGGTATAAGGTTGCCTCCCCCCCCCCTCCCTTCTTTCGATTCTCCTCTGTGCTCTCCATTCTTGCTGTCAGGGAACTGGTGTGGCTTTGATCTCTCTGTCATTAGTCAGGTATGCAGAGACACAGGCAAACCCACAAACTTGTCTTTTTCTTTCCCTCTCTTGCTCTCGTTTTGCTTTCTCCCACGCTCTGGCCAGAGCACACTGGCTGACCTGCTTGTCTTCTCAGCTTTCTATCAAGAGAAAGGTAGAGCAATTTCTGCTGCTGTTTCTTTGAGCTTGACGTGTACTGAAAGTGACAGTGGCAAAGCACTCAGCCAGTTCTCCAAAAGAAAAGAAAATAAGAGGGTTGAGGAGTCTTGGTTTATCACTAGTGATGGCCCCCCTCTCTTGACAGTCGAAACGTTTACACATCGGAGAATTTGGAAGCTTTGAGAAAGTATTTATTAAAGATTTATTTGCTCATCTCGGTCACTCTCACAAATGCCAATTCAGAGCTTCTTAAACATTGCTAAAGTTTGAGGATTAATTCCTGCTTTGATGTAACAGCTCGTGTTTCCTTAAAATATCTGTTACAAAAACATGTAAGGCAGCTACAACTTTATTATATACTTTTTTCTTCTTCAAAATGGTGACTGATATTCTTCACTTCTTACTATTACGTAGGTTTTGGCAACACGTGTCAAGGCTTGCATTTATCAGAAACACGAAAGCAGCATAACGTGCAACAGTTCCTTTGAATGAAACACCCTGGAGCCTTCATTAGTGGTCTTTCAAATTGGGCTTCTTCAAAACGTATAGCAACACAAACAAATGTGAGCACCAGACGGAGATACATGATCACTTCAAGAGCTTGTACTGAACAGGAGGTCAGGCTGTCCCTGTGATATGTGTCGGTGTATATCCTGCAAGAACCTGTGACAGGACCCATCCAGATGGAAAGGCACTGCTCTGTACCAAATCTTGACTTCAAAGAATCGTAAAGCAAAAGCCGTTATGGGTCTAAGAGTTTAGGGGGCGCTACAGAAAGCATTAGTCATACATTTTGAATAATTATTCTATTAAAAGGCTAAAACAAGAAAGGCCAACAAAGGCCTCATTTGTCCAGCATATACTCAGGCACATGCCAAAAGAAGTTTCCAGTTTCCTGGCAGGCCACTGGTACATGTCAAAATACTCTCCCCATTTCGCTCTCTCTCTGTTCCTCTCCCCCCCCCCCCCCCTTCCCTCGATCCATCCCTGCCACTTTCTTAAACTGCCTAACTTGCCACCTTCCCTGCGTTTGGTTATTATACCAGGAGTCCTAGTTTTCATCTAAGACTGCATGTCATTCTTCCCTCTGCTGCTGTTGCTTTGAAGTAGTGTGACCAATATGACAAAAGCCCCCACAAAAAGGGTAAGAAAATGCAGATCTTCTAAATACATGATAAACGAACAAATTAAATATAGTAGTAAATAAATGGATACACATCTACTTCCAACCCTTGATGGTAGACATGGCACTAAACAGTCATTGTAGTCGTGCATGTATGTATGATGTATGTTTAATGTTGTGTTTAATCTGAGCGATGCCATAAACACTGTGAGAAGCATGTAATAGCGCAGGCTGACCACATGGTGGCAGAATCTGCACATGTAATGCAAAGAGGAGTTGAGAATAAGGAATGTAATTCTCTGTGTTGGTTTACTTAGTCGTCATCACCAGTTATTGTAAATGACAATACAGGTGCCTCTGAGCAAGGCATTCAATCATACGATACGATAAATTAAAAGATTGAGGGGACAAAAGGACAAAAACATAATTTAGTACTTACATTTTCAATGACAAACGTCCACTCTTTGTCTTCAAACTCCTCTGCATGAGGGTCCTGCAAGGGCAACGTAAAAAGAAATGCTTAAGTACACAATATACAGTATATCAGAGCAGACTGCACCCACAGTATGGTCACTTGATACAGCATCAAAACTACACTTTGGACTTAATAATGAATTATCACACAACCAGTCTTAAACACTCAATAACTCCAAAAGCAATGTTGAAACAACTCATATCATTAACTAAAGATTTTCATTTAGACTTACAACACAAAACTGAAAGCTCATCTGCTCCGCAAACACTCTATTCACCCACTGGCCTGTTTGTCTGTCTTCCTTCCCTTCTCATACATGTGTCGAATGTTTTCAGTGAACGAGGTAACCTTTAATCACATGACAATGTGCTGCTGACTCCTTGTCTGGTCGCAAAAACAATTGACTGTCTATGTATACACAGGTGCCAGTTTATTAGGTGCAGCTCGCGAAAACTAGAGCAGGCCGTGTAATGAACAGCCCTGCAATAAATCCAAGCTTCATGAAGGTTACAATGTTCCATCTTCCTTGAAACAAAAATCCATTTACTTCATGTCCACCCCATTTGAAATCAACGAGGGTAGGCTAAACAACTGAAACACCTGTCTGTATAACATAATGGAGTTCAAAAGTGCCACAAACTACCACAAAACACCTAAAATTACATCCTTCAAAATGACGCTACAGTTGAATAAACACTGCTTTAAAACAGTTTCAACAATAATTGAACTTCATAACCTCCATAAAGGTTGGATTTGTTGCAGGATTGTTGTATTACATTACATGTAATTATAGATTACATTAGCTTTAGCTAGGTGTACCTAATAAACTAGCAACTGAGTGTATTTTCTCTATGCGCTGGGCAAATCTGAAAATCATTTAGTGTGAGAATCTGGATTTTAACCGTAAATTAAACATCTATTAGTGGGCAATCAAATTTTTAACTAAACATACAGGAAACACCCATCACGGTATGACAAACACAGAAAAATCCCAAACTATAGATGTTTCTCCCTTTGTTGATATATTGTACTTGTGTCTCTCTCCCTGCCGGTTTAGCTGTGAGGTGAGGAGAGGAGAAAGTATTGAAGGCAGCGAGACAGCAGGCAGCCCCGTCTTACTGTGCTGGCATAAATGATCTCCACTGCCCTGCAGGAGCACTTACACACAAGCACAAAATCACTGCTGGACACACAAAGACACACCAAACCACCCTAATCAACCCTGCACACACATACACACTGCATGTCTCTAACTCATTATCAGAAATTAAACACCTCTGGGTTAACTATCAAAATGAGCTATTCTAATACATCACTTTGGGCTCTGGTAATATGAGATGGGCATGCTGTTATTATTGCTCATACTATTGCTATTCCTTTTACAGACAAAATTATGAATAAAATCAATCCTGACTATAAATCTTTTGTTGCAGCCCCGGCCAGTACTACACGAACACACAAGCAAACACGTGCACTGATGGCCTTGTCGTAACACTGCGCCTGTGACGCACCCCAAGAAAACAGTCAAACATGAAATACACACACACACACACACACACACACAC
>JAVQJF010100142.1:0-26263 GCA_036023855.1 Gadopsis marmoratus | reverse complement strand
GAAAACTGTAACCTGCAATTTTTTTTTGAACCATTTAACAAGTTGTTTCTTTTTGGGGGGGGGGGTGGGTTTTTTTTTTGTTACAAACACCCCCCCCCCCCCCCCCCCTTGTCTCCATGTGCTTTCTAAGTAAAACCTGAGTTTGCCGTCTCTCTGTCATGTCAACAACAACAGTGCCATTTTTTCTCTCACGACGCACAGAACAAAAACAATATAAATCATAATAAAATTCTCAATTATAATTTTAAAGGATCGGGTGACACCTTTTTAACTTATGTTGAAATACCAGGATCTTTTGTTGTTTTTTTTTTTGTTGTTTTTTTCTCTCGCTGACAAATGAAGGCCACATTGCCAGATTTTGCAAGGCCAGCATCGTTTTAAAAAGACCCTCCTCCGGATTTCCCTCTCTCTTCTTGTCTCTCAATATTATGCACATATTTACAAACCATAAATAAACCTTTCTCGCCTCTTACATTGTTAGGAAATGGGGGAGAGCCGAAACACTCTTACTTCACCAAGAATGTACAGCCTACCTTCACACAGGACGACGCCACAACTGGCTTTTTTAATAAAGATTGTTTTTTTTGGGGGGGGGGTTCCAGCCGGCATTCTCGCCACAGTTAGTTTAGAAAGGACAAGTGTTCATATTCGGGGTTTTGCTGGGAAAAGTCTGAGTCTGTGGCCCGGGCTGTAATATGCTGTCCTGCGATAGGTTCACATGGCTGGAGGACGAGGCCAGCGCCGGGCTCAGCATGGCCAGGATCTGCGCCTGGCTGCCCGGCTGGGCGCCGTAGGAAGCTGCGGTGGAGTTGGCCGCGCCGATGATGTTGTCAATTGAGAACGAAGGCCGACTCGGGGTGCTGGAGTCCGTCTTGAGAGGCGGCAGAGACGGACTCAGCTGGGGATAAAACGACTTTCTTAAATCGGCCCCTAAGAGCGTCGGCAGGGGACGCGGCGCAGGGAATATGGAGGCCGATGGGGGCAAGGTGCAGGGGGCGTTAGGGAACGGGAATGAGCCCCCCGTGTGGTGTGGGTGATACGGGTTGTGGGCTGCGTGGAAGTTCTGCAGCTGGAGTCCATAGTTGTATCCATACGGGCCGTATCCAAACCCGGGCAGGAAGCCGCCGGAGTCCCTGAGGATTTCATTAGCTTGGTGCCTCTTGAAGCGCTTCCTCCTGCGCAAGAAGCTCCCGTTGTCGAACATGTCTGCGGAGTCCGGGTCGAGGGTCCAGTAGTTGCCCTTCCCGGGGTTGCCAGGCTCCCGTGGGATCTTCACGAAGCAGTCGTTCAAGGAGAGATTGTGGCGAATGGAGTTCTGCCACGCGGGGAATTTCTCCCGGTAGTACGGGAATCTGTTGCTGATGAACTCGCAGATCTCGCTGAGCGTGAGACGCTTCTTGGGGCTCTGCAGGATGGACATGGTGATCAGGGCGATGTAAGAGTAGGGCGGCTTCACAAGTGCACTCTTTCTGGCTTTCTCCCCGATCCCGACCTCTGCGTTGGACCCCAGCTGGTCTGACGGGCAGTCGGAGCTGCTGAGCCCGGGAGAGGAGACCCTCTTGGCCGCGTTCTGGGAGTAATTGTCGTCCGAGTCATTGTCCAAGTTGAACTCGTGGTGAATGTACTTCCCGTCCTTTCCGACGGATATGTCACCCCCTACCACGTCGATGTCCACATCTTCGGACAATGCAGAGCTGTCGGACATATCCGTCCCTAAAGTCATCCTTGGAGACGCCGCTTCTCTTCCGCGTCTCTCTCCAGAGTTCCTCCTGCTTTCAGTCCGGCGGAGAGCCTCTCCCTCTCTCCCTTACACCACCACCACACTTCTGCTGCAGCTTTATCTCCAGCTACCGAACGCACACATGGCTACAATCTATTGAAAATGTAGGAAAAACTCTTTTGACCTGTGGATCTGGCGACTCCTGGTCGTCCGAGGCTGGTCAAGCGGGGCCGTGCGAGGTTCTCATCGAGCAGAAAACTTCTGGTTTTCAGGCGTAAAAAAAAAAAAAAAAAAAAAAAAAGCAGCAGTCATAAGATCATCGACCGATCTAGCAGCAGTCTGGACTTGTGTTTTCTTGCGATGCGATCGTTTCCGCCTGTCAGAGGTTTCTGGTGCAGCTCATTTAAAAAAAAATCTACGTTTGGATATCCAAGTATCTTTCCAAAATGTCTTTCACGCACAGGATTGGGTAGGTATCCAGCCAGACTATCACACTATCTTCCTTAGCTCTCAAAAGGTATTTATAGGACCACGCGGATCACGTGGTCTTTGAGTCACCGTTACCAGGAACTGGACGACATTACCCTGCACAAAGTATATGGATCTGCTCTTGAATCTTAAAATCATATTTCGTTAAAAGAAATAAAGGAAAACGTGAAACTGCACAACATCGGGGATGACATCAGCTGTTCCTGTGCGCATGAAGTTGTTGTGGGAATTAAAATGTTTCATTCATTTAGTTTGGATTTCCCCCTTATTTTGTGCTTTATCAATATATTGAGAAGTTATCAAGGTGACAAATAGGAATATGGAGAGAGAGAAAAAATGCATTAAAAAGTAAATGGTCAACCTGACAAAACTGACGACCCACCGATGAAATTTCTCATTTAATCTTTAAAAATGCGATTTTATTTCTAAACATGAGGTTTCGCGTCTCAATTAAATTAACTATTTTTTTTTTTTTTTTGCAGTGTGAGGTGGGAGAAGCAGAAGCTGCACGCGAGATGATGGCGATTGTGATCTTTATGAAACAGCCTACAAACACGAGCCAAAAGCATGTATCAATATTTACTGTAGTCAAGTCAAATCTCCCATTTGTTTATAATGAGATTACCAGTACGTAATGAATGAATAAATAAATTAAAACAATCTAAAGAAATATCTGCACTTGAAGCTCAAAATCTCCATCGAAGAAAATGATGATATATGTCGATAGGCAAATCTTACAAAGCAAATGTGTACCTGTAAAATGTCAGTGGTACATGAAATTATTATATTGCCGTTTCTTTTCAAACGCAATGTGTTTGTTAAATTCAGAAATGAAATACATCACATTTGCACCCATAATCTGTCAAATAAAAATGACGTTTCTAATGAACACATTCTCTAAAATAGGCCTATTGTCGCTGTTTTCATTTGACGTTTAATTAATATTGAAATTTTTTGATTTGACTTGAAACCTTTTGATCTGCTTCGTCACTTTGTGTTTAATCATTCAAGGCGTTAGATAAACAGGTGATCCACACGGAGCTATTCTGCGTCCATTCTGTTCCCTAATAAATAGGCGCATTTGGCCGGATTGAATTCCCCCTCAAAGGTTTTGGCCAGTAGCCTAATTCCCTGACCACTTCTCACGGGTTCTGTGTTTTGCTTGTCAAGATGCCACAACATTATCCACGTGCATTTTCTGCACAATGCACGAGGGCACGCGGGGGTGTTACACAGTCAGCTGCGACCTGCTGCACTTCGTCGTCGTCAGCAGTGAAAGTCCAGCAGATGACAGTGTGTGATGTGTGCGGGCCCATTCAGAGCAGGCTGACATTCCCGTCCATTACGCTGCAGAATCACCGAGTTATTGCATAATGCGGTTACATCAGCCCCCCCATTCATCATATAGGTCAAACAACATACAGACTGTCATATGTTTTTGTGTTTGAACATGTGTTTTTGGCTCATCAGGGAACAAGAGTTTTCATGTAAGCTCGATTACAGCATATCTGTATTATTTGCTTATTTCTTTAGTCTGTATTTGTGTGCTTTTACTTAATTGAAGGAAACTACTGTTCCACTGAGGAATCAAGTGCAACTTGTTAAATAGGCTACCTGACACACTCCCTGACTGATCGTTGTGTGTCCTCTTCCCAGACCTGCCTGTCACAGAGCCTTTAGAAATCTGAAATAGACGCACTGAGACCTGCCTGACAGCTGCCAGACAGACACGAGGCATTGCTTTCTCCAGGTCTCACGAGCAGCCTATATTATGAAATATTTTTTTATTTCATTCCTTGAATTGCCGAAGGTTTTGACCCCATGGGAGGGAAAAATGTGTCCATATTGTATTTTAATAATTACTTAATGTCTGTATATTTGTTTGAGCTCTCACACAACCCGGACCACAGCTAGTTTACCTGGATAAGAAAACTAATTCCTTATGTCTAGACTGAAAGATCAATAGCCATTATTGTGTTCGACAATAATCATTCAATAAAAGATCAAATATTATATACATTTTGTGTGAAGTATAAGTTTTAATAGGCCTGTTGTATAATTCGTTTTATTTTCAAGCAGCGTACCTGCACATTATTTTAGTTTTGACATATGGCTGAAAAGACATTATTATATCGATTTTTTTTTAATGTACTTAATTGTTTCAAATTAGTTAAATTTAGCATATGGAGGAAATTTCAGGTTCTTAAAGTTTCCAATGGTTCAGTGGGGTTTTGGTACTTATGATCAGTGATTTGCCCGATGGAGGGGTTTCTCGTCATATAGCTGTTTGTGGTGCTGCAGCGCCCTCTGCTGCTGACAGTTATGACAGTAAAACTCAATGTTGTATCATCATGGGGCAAATAGTAAAACTTTTGAGGAAGTTGCGAATTAAGTTAAGAATCAAGTTAACTGGCAATTATTTGTTAAAATGCCGTGGATGGATAGAAACTGCAGGGTAACCAAGATGTTTTGATTATTGGCTGATTTGAATTGCAGGAAGGAACACTCACTTTAAAAGGATGCTTTTTTGTTCTGGATGCATGTTGGTTGTTTTTTTGCATTTTGTTGTTTATTTTAGATAACTGGCCAGATATATTTTCAACCCAGTGAGCTTTGTTGCATAAATACTTTCATTTAGAAATTTGAACGATAATGTCCCAGTGCAGAAAACGCACACCTATTCTCTGGCAATTAAAACAAGCAATTCTGGGAAAAGGAAAATCTGAAGTATGATCGAATGATGCAGAACACCAAAAATGGTATGACAGTGCTTCCTCACACAGTGAAAACTCCTTAAAGACTTCAAAGTCGGATCAGTTCAGTTCAGCAAACACAATAAAAACAAATTCAGATCATGCCAGATTCAACTGATTGTAGATACAAAACAGGCATTTGGAACACAGGAAATCGTTACCGGCCTACTTTAGCAATAGTTTCATGACTGACTGTTGACCAGAATTAGTGTATTTAATCTAAATCACAGCAAACCCACAAATAGCAAAAATAAATCCTTATAAAAAAATATGTGGATGTAGATTTGGCTTTGCTGTTTGGTCTTTTATTAAGACACTTATCAGAGATCTGCCCCTTTGATGCATCAATAGTTTGAATGCCTACAGGTGAAGTGTCTAATGGCCTCAATATCAGATCAATAAGTGCAGCCTTAAGGATGTCATATTATGAAATATCGTTAATAGTAATAGTGATACCAGCAGCAGTTTTGTGGCTTCTGTCCTGTAACTGTCTGAGTTACACATTTAGATAGCCGTATAGCTGGAAGCATTCATAACCCGAGCAAAAATAAACTCTGAGCATTTTATTATTGAATAATAGTATATTTGTATATATTTTTGTATCTCTATCTTTGTCTCTATCATTGAATTTTTTTTGTGATTTGTTCTGAGTTATGACCAACATTTAATCTGCAACACTAAAATGTAACCACAGGCTGCACGGTCCCTGCATTGCTTCTCCATGATGAAAATGGCCCCAGCTAAGTGCTATATAAAGAACTAACTAGTTCACTTTCTTTCTGAGGTTACATAACTAGGGAAGCAATTTTCACAAATTAATAATTTGTTGATGAATTACTATTTTGTTTATTGATTATGCTTTTCCAAGCTTCACCAATGATTGTATATTTATTGACTATTCATGTCCAGTAGTTTTAGTTTTCTACAGAAAATGAATACAGAAAGTCAACTTAAATTACAAAAATACAAAATAACTGTTTTTACTGTTGTAGATTTGTTTTGATGCTTTAAGAAATACGAATGAGAGCTGAAGGGTATTTGTTATGTTCATGTGCACCCTTGAATCAAAAAATAACTTAAGGAACATAAAACTGTCATAAAAAAATCAATTTCACAAGTAACAGAGTTTTAATTAAATTATCCTAAATACCTCCTGACTCAACTATTGACAATAAACACATCTGTCCAGCAGAGGGAGTGCCCAATGCCACAACGTTTTCTGACTGCATATTTTCTCTTGGATTTGTGAGCAGTGCAGATGTTTACAAAACTCTGTTCATGTTAAAAGCATGCAAATACTATACACTCCGCAGACAATCTTAACCCATATGTTCTCCATCTAAGTGCCTCCTTAATTTGTCTGCATTTAGCTCACGTTTTCAACCTAACCTTTTCAACAGGCATGATTCCAGCTTTGTGGAAAAGTGCCTTAATATTACCCTTACACAGAAGTGGCGATGTCGCTTATCTGAACCACTGTCCAAAATCTAAATTTCCTTTTTTAGCAAAACTCCTACAATCTCTTGTCAGTTCAAAACTATGTGCTTTTATTGACTCACTAAACTTACTGCAGCAGTCTGGTTTTCATCGATAACATTGTCTTCTCCCTGGATAAAAAAAACAATATTGTGCTGCCCTCTTAAGTAACTTCTCAAAAGCATGATACCGTTGATCATAAAATTGCTGGGCTAAATTGCTTCCAGTCTTACTTTACAGACAGAACTCAGACTGTCAAGCCATCTTACCATCAGAAATGGGGTGCCACAGGGCTCTATCCTTGGTCCATTGCTGTTTACCTTACATATAAACAACATAATTCTTCCCAATCAATACTTAAATGTCCATCATTTTGCTCATGATACAGTTTTACATGCTCCTTGTTTCGCCCAAGCCCTGTTTTGCCTACAGTCTGCCTTTGATGCTTTCCAGTTATCCCCTTAATCACAGATTACTTTTAAATGTAGAAGAAAATAAGTATGATATTCTCCAGCACCACCACTCTCTCTGACTATCCTGCCATTACAACCTTAGATGGTACCCATTTTACTCTTGGTGAGTCATACAAATACTTAGGAATTTGACTTGACAGCAGACAATCATTCAAGGAATCACGTCCAACACTTGACTCAAAAGTTAAAAATCAAACTAGGCTTCTTGTATTGAAATAAAGGATGTCTGTCTTCTTCAAACTGGAAAAATATTGTACAGTCAACCTTCATGTCTGACATATTTCGTGCTCATTATTGTTCTGTCACACGGGTGGATGGACTTCCTTGCAATCAAGAAGAAATAGCCACCTCATGTTATTCATTTATAAAGCTCTGCTGTTGAAGCTTCCAAATTACTTCACATGTCTTAGCTCATTTAAATTTAATAACTACAGTACAAGATCCAGTAACTACTTAACCTTAGACATCCCTTGTGTATGCACGAATGTTGGCAGGACTGGTTCAGGTATTATGCACCTTTTAAATGGATTGATCTGCAGTACTACATTCCCCTTGGTAAATGTAAAGCTGTGTTATCTGATGTTTTTTTTATTCTTGTAAGTCTTTTCATGAACTCTTTATTTGTGTAGTTGTGGTGTTTTCTGTTGCTGATTTTGTTTGTGTGAATGTTTCTTGTTCTTAGGTCTCTATTGAAACAAAGATCTTAATCTCAACGAGACTGCCTGATAAAGTAAAATTTTAAAAAAGCTAAGTAAATTGATTGCCATGAACATTCTGAATAATAACTTGGATACTGAAATTAAATTAAGGGAGTTAAGTAATTATTAGGAAAAACGAATTATCCCTTAAACCTACAAGTTCAGCTGCGAGATGCTGTAGATGTAACGGACTCCAGCACACACTGTAAAAATGTTTTGCACAACATGCAGCTAATATTTATTCATTGTGTTGTTGGTACAATATGTATTCTCTGTTTTTACTAGAAGGCCTGTATTGCAGATTTTACACCCAGTTACAGATAAATAGATGGGAACATTTTTCATAGTTTGTGCTTTAGTTTGTACACTGTTGGTGGTTATGACAAGTTCAGTCAATAGGTTTAATTAATAATTCATAAACTTGATTTCCTGTGATGTGTTTAATTTATTATCTTAATTCATGTGATGATTAATAATATGTTCTTTATTTTTAGATTACCCTTGTGTCTAAATGGTAATTTGTACATTGTTTCTAATGTGTAGGCTGCTACATTTGTTTGTTAAAATGCATTTAGTCTATGAGAAAAACACATGCAGGCTTTTAAATTAAATCTATCAAATCAATGCTGCTAATTTTATGTTTACCTTGTGTTATCAGAGAATAAGAAATATATCTGAACTATGATCCTTCACTCTCATGATCACAAAATGTGGCCCAATGCAAAATTCAACTTTTACTAAGTTTGATACTAAGAGGGCATTATTGAAATTATAATTATAAGCCTGATTGGTTGTTATAAATGATTAATATTTGAATCAGGATATATTTTAGAGCTGGTTTGGTCTTGAAAATCTTCAACTATAAATTATACAATCTGCTTCAGTTCTAAATGAAAATAGTTATGTTATCATTTTGGATTAATAAAAAAAAGCTCTTTTTACTGATTTATGGTGCACATGTGACCTGCAGTTAAATCAAACCAGTGTTTTTCACTAACAAATAGATTTGAACTGTCACGAGTAAAGAACACATTTATTTTACTGTAAAAATGAATTTATTTCAGGCGACCTGTCGTCAGCAATTATAGCACTCTTTCTTTTTAATAAAGTTTTTACACATTAACTGACTATTTACATGGAAAAACAGCAGACTTGAATGATATAACAAACATGTAAACTTCAAAACGAACTCTACAATACAGGAAAAATTAACGAAATGTGGCACGACAACAAATACATTAAACTGTGAGATACAGTCATGGAATGTGTCACACGGATCTAAATGGCTTTACACCTTTTTTAAAATGGGAATGTTTTCTCACGAGGCTCTGTCATTTTGTGTCCTATCTTTTCTGATCTTGGCAATAACAAATCAGCGAATTATACATTTGTCGTTTAATCTGTGGTGAGATATTAGTAGGTCATTTAAGGCATTTTTGAATATAGGCCTTATATCAAGCTATATTAATCCAATAATATTCTGATATAGAGACTTTGTATGTTATGACACCAGAACTAATTGTTTTTAATAAGGGTCATATTAGTAGCCTATAATTAATTGTGATTTTTTTCTTGGGGGGGGGGGCACACAAAATGTTTTACATATACCGCTCTAATCCTGACGCAAAGTTGGCTTGTCTCATGTAGGTGTTGTTGTAGTTCATTGGGCCGGAGAGGCCCAGCAGCTGCTCCGTGTGCTCGGCGCAGGAGCCCGGGCGCAGGGCCGGCAGGGACAGCCGGCTGCCGGAGCAGTACACCTGAGAGCTCCCGGGAGAGAAACCGGACTGGGTCATGGTGGGTAGGTTCGGAGGAGAGGTCGAAGAGGAGTACGGGTACCCGGCAGCCAGGTTGGAGGAGAGGTTCCCGCTGTTTCTGCTCAGCATGTTCGCCGAGGGGTTGACGGTCTGGCTCTGGAAGCACGCAGACGGGTCGCTGCCGGTGACCGAGCAGCTGGAGGTCATGGCGCCCAGGTCGCCTCCACCCAGCCCCAGCGCTTGGGAGTTGAGCTCTCCCCCTGGGCCGCTCTGCGCCACCATCTGCTGGCTGATGATGTTGTCGATGCTGAACATGCGCGGCTGTCCCTGGCCGACCCCGGCGGAGGTCTGGTAGTGATGCAGCATGGCCGGATGCGGGGATGTGGCAGTCAGCTGGGAGCCATAACCTGACCCGATCCCAGCGTACAGGGTGTTGGGGTACGAGGGCCTGCCCATTGGGGTTGGGGTGAACGCGCTGGAGCTCTGCATGTAGCCGGGGTAGGTGCTCACATCTGTGCGCTTGAATCTTTTCCTCCTCCTCAAAAAGCTCCCGTTGTCAAACATGTCCTCAGCGGCGGGGTCCAAAGTCCAGTAGTTGCCTTTGCCTGGTCTGCCGGGCTCCCGGGGGATCTTCACAAAGCAGTCGTTGAGAGTGAGGTTGTGGCGGATGGAGTTTTGCCACTTCTTGGAGTTCTCCCTGTAGAAAGGAAACCGCTCCATGATGAACTTATAAATGCCCCCCAGGGTGAGCTTCCTCTCGGGAGAGTTGGCGATGGCCATGGCGATGAGGGCGATGTAGCTGTAGGGAGGCTTCCCCCTCTGGACGGGCCTCTTCCTCCGGCGGCTCCCGGTGGGCAGGTGCTCCTCCGTCTGCCCCAGAGCGGCTCCATCCTCCGTGTTTGAGCTGCTCCCCAGGGGCTCAGACTTGATCAAAACGTTGTCCTTTGACCGGGCCTGCAGCATCAGAGGCGGCGGAGGCGGCAGCGGCGAGTCCAGGGTCACATTTGGAGACATGACAACAGCACATGCCTCGGCAGGCGAGTGCTGCGTCTCCGCGGTCATGTTGCACATGCCAGAGAAGTAAGAATAATTTGCCAGATTCATAAAAGAAACACTGTAATGATCTTCTTTTGGTCGAAATGATCGGCTGGGTGGAAAATACCCCTGAAAGACACAAGTGAGGGGTGTGTATTTTACCAGTGACTGATCCCCTGCTCTGGCCAAAAATAGCCTCTGTCCCTGCCCTGGTGTTTGGGCTGGTGTGTGTGTGTGTGTGTGTGTGTGTGTCAGTCCAGGTGAGAGGGAGACGTTGACAGTTTTATAAAGCAGGGCAGGAGTGACGTCACTGATGGAGGCAGGAGGACAAAACCTAAAAGAAGAATGTTAATATTGCTCTGGCCTATGATTAGTTACCCTAGAATCGCATGATCATGCAGCTATGGAGTTTGCGGGGTGTTCCTCTGCCTATAGAAATGACTGAGATGTCAGTTATCATGAAGAGATTTTAGGATTTAGTTAATGAAAACAAACTTTATTTTGAAAAGGCCTTTTGTTGGCTTAATGTCCATGTTAACATACAGTGCTTTGAAAAGGTATTCATACAAGGGGTATGAATACTTTTCAGATATTTATTTTTAAAAAGATCTTGAACACCGCGCACCATTTTCCTTCCACTTCACAATTATGCTCTACTTTGTGTTGGTCTATCACATAAAATCCCAATAAAATACATTGAAGTTTGTGCTTGTAACGTCAAGGGGTATGAATACTTTCTCAAGGCACTGTAGTCCAGAAAAACAGATCACAGTAATTACCCATAAAGCATGACTTAGTGATGTGTTAAACCATACTGGAACATCATTAGATGCCTTTATGACCCCAACAGATGCACCGATGACCCCTTCTCTCTCTCTCTCTCTCTCTCTCTCTCTCTCTCTCTCTCTCTCTGTGTCTCTCTGCTGTTCTCTCCCGGCTTTCACTGACAGCTCTGTGTATATCCAGGGCAGAAACAACACTCACAGAGCTGCTCCGTGCTACTCCAAACCCAACAGCCAATCCACCAATTGAAAAATAATAACAAGCCACTGAAAACAAGCAATTGAGCTATCAAAGCTTTTGGGGTAGATAAGTAAATATCCCCTCATTTCATTTTCATTTTTGGAGAGCGAGTCCCCCGGCCAGAGAGGAGAGGTGTTATCTTGTGGATTTTTAAGTCAAAACATAGTTCTGCACACAATCGGTATGCGGACAACACCCTCCAAACACAAGCATGTGATAGTGCTTCTAATTGATAATTTAGGCAAATAGAAGGTTGAAGTTAATTACAAAAGGTAAGCTACACAGGGAGGAGACTTGCTGCCATTACTTTTAACAACGTGGGGAGAGCTGTTGTGGACTGAGCCCAGCCGGACAGGCTGATAATGTCGGCATGTTGCATGCACATTTAAGAATCTGAGGACACACAGACGGGTAACAAATGAAAGGAAAACCTGAATAAAGGTGTGCCATAAACAGGGTTAGGGTTAGGAATGGTTTTATATATGTAAAAATGGATGGTGTTCTGTTTGAAAACAGATTTTCACCACCAACAAAACCAAATGAGGGAATATATTGGAAGAATGGTGTAGAATCTATACCAAAGTCCACTGAAGCTGTGCTGGTTCAAACAACTTAAGAAACTTTGTGTTGGTTTCTTCTTTCGTGTGTCACCCATATGCAGTCATGTAGAGGGACAGACAGAGAAGAAGAGACAAAAAGCGATGGTGTTCACAACATTTAAATCATGGTTCATTGTCCTTAAGACCTGATGTGGAAAAATATGGTGACAATCAAACCAAAGTCATTAATCATAACCGCCCACTGCCTTACTGGATGTCTGTTTCCCCGTCACCCTCACTCCGCCAACACAAAGTAGCTGCCCCCCCATCCCACCCCCACACACAGATGGATGGACCCATCCCAAACCAGCCACAGCTCAGACAACACTAAGCCCAGCTAGCTACTCACAGCCAGTGGCTAACAGCTTCAGACAGGCGTGGGAGCGGGGCTGTATCCAAGCAGGATCTGCCCCCAGAGCTGCCAGGTCAGGCAGGACAAACAGGGGCTCAGGCCAGGAAATGGGCCTTCTGCCTCAGGGCCTGCAGCCTCTTGCTAATCCCCTTTCCTCCTGAACCACCCCGCCAGAGCCTCCCTGTACCTCTCTGCACCTCTGCGCTCCCTTTACACTTCACTGTGCACTGTGGTCAGTTTATGTATTTACAATTTTAGACACTGTACTTTACACATCCAACATGCTCATGCATTTTTTTGTGCACAGTGAAATCGTTGCTTCAGAGAATGTTCCAACTGCTAACCTGCAACATTGAGAACCACATTAGGATCTATAAATTAAAATGAAAGAGGATTGAAAGTGCATTATTTCTGCTATTTCACTGCTGAATTCTGGACTAGTTCAGTATGCTCTTATGCAATGGCTGCGAGAGAGCTTTATACAACCATGCGCTGTTTGGAAAATGTAGTTAATTAACTTAACTATAATTTTGAGAAAATATCTTTGGTGACAAGGTAAGCCGGATGTTGTTTGCTGTAGCCTTGTAATATTTTCTTGCAAACACACAAACAACAACATGGTTACAGAAAGTGAGAAGGTGAAGGATTCCTTGAAGTTGAGCTATGCAGGAGGTGAATCCCTGCTGGTTCAGGTTCATATTGATTATGAGAATTGTGACTCAGGGTGCTGCAATTCCATCTCACTGTAATGTATAGCCTCAAACAATTATATGGTGTTTGCCTGTCTTGGTGGCAGTGGTAGCCTGAATCACATTGTAATCTGTGAACCTGAATAGAGAGTCTAGAATACATTACCAAAAACAAATGTGCACGGATTTGCTGTTTTGGCATATTACAATCAATAACATCATCACCTACAAATAAATCAAACCAACTAGACTACCACTGGGTTTGGGCATTCAACAATTTGTTGATTTTCGTTTGTACATACTTTATTGTACATATTTTACCATCCAAATGTAAAAAATGTCCCTAAAAGCATTAAAATAAGACATAAGCAACTTGTGTGTGTTTCCAAAAATGCAGAGTGAGTTGACTACAGTCTACATGTGTATATGTGAAGTCATAATTGCAGGGATGAGCATTGCATCCCCTAACATATTGTCCAGTTTTCTGTCAGATGTACAACTAAAGTCTCTGGTGGTCTCTGATGGTAGTTGGTCTGCAGATTCTCTTCCTCTTTTTGATGAAATCCTGAGAAATATAGAGCGACAGGCAGAGTCGCTGAGTAAACACTTCCATTCCATTCAGTCACAAAGTGGCTCCAGGGGACGGGGAGGAGGGATGGGGGGGCATGAGACAAAGAGGGGGAATGAAAGAGTGAGGGACAGAAAGAGAGGTAGATAGAGTGAGAGAGAAACGCACGAGAGAGCGCAACCTATTTCTTGCTCAAGCTCATCAAGTACGGGCCAGGGCTCCTGAAAACGCGGGGATTACCAGGGTGCTGGGGCTGTCCTGGGCTGGGCCGCCTCTGCTCACTCCTGCACTGCACGCTACACTGCCCTGCTAAAGCACTGCGCATGGTTCTCTCTCTGTCACACACACACACACACACACAACCAGTCATGCTTGCTGTATGATGCTCATCTCTCATTTGCAAAAAAATTCACATGGATGCTTATCACATATAAAAAGACAGATACTCACACACACATACACATGGTCTTTTCAAGAATTAATAACTTAATTTGACAACCTACTTCACGTACAACCATTGTACTGGCCTCTAAAGTTACATACATATTTAATTTGTGTAATTTTCTTCCTCAATTTATTGGTTTAAGTTACATTTAAGATTGGTTATAGAGAAGCAGACTCCAGTTGGTATACAGAATACAATTTCTCCAGCAGTTGTACATTTATTGGGGAACATAAACCTTTGATTTGTAATGATGTGATTGAACATATACTTAAGATTTCTGCCTGAATAAACAACCCACTATCCCCCAAGACACCTATAGGAAATCCCCCTGCCTCCAGCACTGCAGCCAGGGAGGCTGCAAGGTTCGTCCATTAGACTGAACAGCAAAACTGAGGTCATGTCCTGTGGAGGTAAGCACAGTAATTAAACAATTAGGAGGTGAAACACAAGGCTTCAGGTGATTTGATGACATCTGTGGTGTTGCTTTGAGACCATGCTGTTCTGCAGGTTACTGTTGAATAAGTCCGCTCTGCCTGCTTTAGTCCACCTTCATGTACCTCTCTGTGACATCTGAACTAAAGGTTAAAAAAATGGCAATGCCATTATCAAAGGACTAATTGGACATTGTGGGAGATACACTTATTTGCTTGCCAAACGTTAGATGAGAAGACTGATACCAGTTTCTTGTTTGTCTGATTAAAAAATCAGTCAACCTGCACCTCTAAATCTCACTAGTTTAACGCCTTATATCTTTGGACATGACCAGGCTAACGGTTTCCCCCCTGTTTCAAATCTTTATGCTATACTGAGTGAATAGTAAATATATGGGCAGAGTAAGCCTAATTCCCATACAGCTAATATTCCAGTGCTGATAGATGTTGATTTTCAGTGAGAATAGTTGTTTGTGCATTCAAAAAAAGCTTCTGTCACTATCATTAACATGTACCCAAAATGATACACCTAAAGTGTTTGGATTTGGACACTTTAAAGAGACAAAATGGCCATCAGAGCCGCCCAGATAGTGTGAAGGTAAGAAGCAAACACTGTCCTAATACTCCACTGCTTACCATGGTTAGCCAACAGAGAGCAGCTTAAAACTACTTAATACTGGGAGCCCCGGCTGACTGGTTAGGTCCTTCCTATAACAAGGGCCAGCAAGACATGAGCAAACAGTGGATTTTATACACCCGTCAGCTCTTGAGAGCTGAGCCAATATTAAGGAGGCAGGATGTCTTAGGATGGAAAGGAAATACTTCACTTGGAAAAATTATGGTCTCTGCCTATTAAAATCTGGTTATATATATCAAAAGATGACAACAATAACCGTTTCATTACACGATCAGATAACCAAATTAGAATAATTTAAAATGAATTCTTGTATGCTGGATAAATTAATGCACAAGCAAAAGCACTGCTATAAGATGCAAATGTACAAGAATCAGATCTAGAGCGGTGTGATTAAGATGTCCAAATGAATGCTGCAAATACTGCCTGTTGGCTTTACTGTATGAGGCACTGTGTGTTTGAGGCATTCCTGGAAGACTATGTGGACCAGACTGGCAGACTGGGTAGTGATGAGTAACAGCTTACCGCAAAGGGAAGAAGGGCTGGTGTATGGGCTGCATGGGAGTGTTGTTTGTGTGTGTGTGTGTGTGTGTGTGTGTAATCACGTGTACACGCATGTGTTAGGAGAGCTGACAACAATTTTCCTTTCACTTCATTCCGAACATGAAGTAATGCTGTTTCACTGTGCATTTTTATCACCCTAAAAGTGGCAAAGCAGAGTATCAGTGACGTCACAGTGACATAGGCAAATCCTTCATTAGACGTCAGAGTTTCGGAGCAGTGAGAAACGCAAGAGAGGTGGGCTCCAAAACGACACAAGGACTTTCATTCAGTGACTCCGTGCGTCCTCGTAGTGCTCTGTCTTTCAACATGTACCTCTCACTCTTTCACTTCAGCTCCTCAGCCTTGGACTGGATCTCGTCCTTTACTCCAGAGACAAGTTAAAGGAAAGCACCTTACCAATAAAACATTAATATATTTAATCCCAAGTATTGCTGATTGAATCCAAAAGAGTCTGTACTGCTTATATCACCATCATCAACGACACATATTGTCCACCTCAAAGCAGCTATTGGACCTGGCATTGCTTGGTGGTGAGAGATGGACAGCCAGCACGCGGACACACAGTAGCCTGCCTCAAGGCTTTATTACACTGAGAGAGAGCAATGATAAGACCCGGCCTTTACACAGACTGATAAAATAGGACACACACACATCACATGTTTGACACACACACACACACATACACATATAGGCATGTATTTGTGAGAGATTTGTTTTAGTGCCAAGACCAAATGTTAAACCTTTATCATGAAAATTCATTAAAGTAGAAAGGTCAGAATAAAACTAGTTTCAATACCTGGATATTATCCAGCATGCACACTTGTAAAACATTGTATCCAGCTACTGTTAATATATTTAAAATACTTTTGTGGGGTAGTGTAGGATACAGAGTAAAGTGTCCGTGCACATGTTAAAGACAATAGTCGCTGCAGAATTGCTTACGTTTTTTACGTTTTGGATGCCCACTTACAAGCCACGGGTATTCTTTCTGTCTATACCCCCGGTGGTTTTTCCATCCATGTCTGTGGAAGTGACTTATAGGACTGAATTTGCTTGCCGGTGTTTACCACTCAGTCCCACGCCCACTCTCTTCCTATTGTCCTTCCTGTTGTCCGAGACCAGCTCAGACAGGTGGGATCAGCACCCTTTATGTTCTTTACGACTTGTGCACACAAACAGCCACTAACTGCAGGTAAGAGAATTTACTAAGTAGATACACACACAGGTAGATGCATGAGTGGTTATCATCATGTTACCCACTGGCTAACAACAGCAAATAAAAAAAGATTTAAGTTTTAATGTTCTTCTATGTGTCTGTGTGGGTTACGTCCGGTTGCTCTAGTTTGATGTGTTTCACAGATATGCAACTTAAGTGGACTGGGTTCTCTAAACTGCCTGGATGCACCTCTGTTATCCCTGGGATAGTCTGGTTTCTTTCTCTGTGTTTACACAGCCTTCCTATTGTTGGCTGGGATTGGCTCCACTCACAGCATGACACTGATGTAGCAATAACTGGTAAACAATATGAATAGATACGTAAATGTGTATTGATTTTATTTTCAGGCAACACATGACAGGGATACATTATGTCTAATGTAGTCTATACAGACTGAAACCATATTTAACTTGAAAGGATCATGACTGAATGTGTGTTTACACTGACAGTGAATACAGACCCTTACGCCCATCTAGTGGTTACTAGAACAACTGTAGTCTTCATCAACCCCTGAAGTTGAAGCAAAAGCTTTAACATATATATTTGACTGGTGCCCCTATAGAGTCGAGAAACAATAATACGAACACCCGAACAATATGATGCAATATCCCAGTATACATCAATCAGCTACTTTTTCAGTCTCAGCAAAAAAAACAATACTATGAACTTCATCACTTAGATTGAACAATGCATTAGCTACATTGTAATGGTGTTCATATTATGTCTAAGCCCTGTGTGAGCAAATGAAACATCACTGCAGAAGAAAAGAGGTCAAGTGAAGCTAAAAACTTACAACAATTATATGATGAACATGGGTAAAAGACTTATATTAAAAGTCAGAATCAGAATCCACCCTCAAACAAAATCGAGCTTATCTAATCATTGTGGATCATATTTGGTAAAAACACTATCGCCAAATGTCTGTCTTTGTAAACTGAAAATACATACAGTATATCAAGACATGATTATGCCGTCATCTTACATTTTTGGAGTCTGACCATTGACAATGAATTAGTGAGTGGGATCAAATAGGTAATATATGCAAATTAATTTAATGTAGGCCTATCACTCCAAGAAAATTGGCCCACATCTGAGTAAAATCACCATGGGTGGTCATGTCACACTGTGATAAAATAACATAGTATGGGGAGTTATGCTGTGGCTTTTATGAATTAAGCAAGTTTGCAGCATAATTATGAACTGCCAGGTCCACCATGGACTGGAAGAAAACAGTTCAGCAATGGACATTTAAAGGGTTTCTAAGTCAAGGAAAACGTAATGGGGAGTTATGTGGTATCCTCTGGAGACAACATTAGTATTAATTAATTAATTAATTAATTTATATACACAGTATTAAGATCCTTTTGTTCCACGACTATGACTGCAAATACTCCACTGCAGGAGATGTCGGCATACACTTTCAATGTCGCTTTTCAATGCACAAATGCACAAAGAAGAAGAGCGGAACCAAAGTCTCACTTCCTGTTTTTCTGCCGGTTTACGAAACTTGCGTACAGGCGGCTTGCTTCGAACATTATGGCGTCAAGAAGAACGTCAACAGTGCCAAGTAGTTTTAAAAATGCCCCCACTGACGCTAAAAGGTAGTCCTTGTCGTATTTCTTTTTTCGCGAGTGTATTGCGAATGTATTTCGCAGATTTGTGGTCAATTTTATTTTAGGAGAATTGTGTGCAGCCGTTTTAGCTGACATGCTAACTTATATAATTTTTATTTAGTTGTAACTTCACTAGTACACACTGCCGGATCATATATATGGCTAATAAGTAACTACGGGTAGGCTGTGAAAGCAAGTGCATGTACGCGCCTCTGTGTTCTTGTGTATTGTAACAATAAAGCAACTTAACGGTAGCTAAGCTAACGTTGTAGCGTAGCTTCGGGTTTAGTAAACTTGTCTGTTGTGATTTGTTTTCTCGTGCCTACATTATTGAATTCGAGTTGTTGTTTTTTTTTTGTTTGTTTGTTTGTTCTCAGTTCGAAAAGTGGGAACAATCCTATTAAAGCCAACAACAGTGGAACTGGGAAGAAGAGTGTTAAATGTAAGCATTCGCAGAAGTTCACGAAGCGTGGGGAGCAGGAGTCTGTGGACGTAATGCATTGATAGTTTTAGTAGTGCTGTCATTTATCACACATGAAAACACAACATGAGATAAAACTATCTTTCCAAGGTTCCTCTAGAAGGATGGCCTTATAGTGACACTCAAACCTAAAATCAGCTTGACTTGTGTTCTTCATAATGTTCCATTGGTGAGAGGTTGTCGCAGCAGAAAAGTAAAAGTGTGCACATTGTAGCTGAAATGAGACATGCAAAGATACATTGAATTAGATTTCACTAAGCTTTATTGATTTCTTTATTTTTTCTTTCGCATTCATATCTTTTCATCATTCTTTAGCAAGTGGGACTATTGTCAAGTCTCGATATATGCAGGCTGCTGAGAAGACATCTCTTTCAAAGGTAATGCTATTTTGTACATTATTCCTTATTTTTTCTTTCTGTGTTCATGTAAAGTATCGGTGCTAATTCTACTATAGTAGGTTTGGTTACTTAGGATATAGACCTTTAGCTGCCAATATTCTGTGACATTTTAAAATGATGAGTCAGATATTCTTCCTCCTCCCTTGTGTCTATGCTGTTCGGGCGTTTTAATGTCTCTCTATATGTTGTTGTCACACTTTTGATGGTACACCTTTTTATCTCATTATAACTAACCCTGTATCTAACTATTAACAGAGTAACTCACTGACCAACGAGTCCATTGCTGTGCCACAGAGGCCTTCTTCACCTAAACCCAGTGGTGTCAAACCAAAGCTGGGCACTTCACCGAGACACTCAATGGCCCCACAGGCTCTAGTGGCATGTGAGTACTTCCTATGGTGGTAACTGTGAATGTGTGTTCACACAGTTTATGGTTTATGATAGATGAGTGCATTTCTCATTTTTATAATGTGAATTAAAATCAAACAAGTATGGTACTTGTAGTGTGCAGCAATGATGTTAACTTTCGTGTACTTTAACTGCTTTAAAGAAAGTATTTACCTTCAGGTGTAAAATATACTTTTCAGTATATGTTGTTAGTTCTTGCATTGTATATGATTCTATTTGTGTCAATTGTTGATGTCCTGAGGTGAAACCCAGCGGCAATGCAAAGATCTTTTTGATCACGTATTTCCACTGTTTTCTGATTGAGCCTGTAACTATTGCCTAAATGAGAACTATGAATAACCTTTGCATATTTTCATGTTATCTTCCTTACAGCAATGGAGAAAAGTGTTCTGCAGTCCACTTTCTCAGATGAACATTGCTTTCAACCAGATTTTGATGTTTCAGCCATTAAATGTGAGATAATTTAAACCCCAAAAATGCTGGTAGTTATTTGCAAATGAGAGTATGCTGTAACATGTTTTTATTGAGCTCTCTAGAATAACATACTTACTGAAAATGCAGTAGAACCTGAGAGAAATCCAGAGAATGAGAAGAGGTTCATTGAGATGCAAGCAGTCCTGCTGGCCTACCTCACAGCTAAGGTGAGTAAGTCTAACAGATAAGTGCTTTTTTTTTATCTGCTTTGTTAAATAATTGTACAATTACATTTTAGATAAAACATTATCATCTAAATAGTTTTTAGTGATTTGTCCACTGTGTTCTGTTGGGAATAAACATCTCTTCGGAGTCCGATGCTGTGAATGATCTCGATGGCTCTATCTCTTTGATGTTTGACTTAAGATGGAGAGCAATTCTGCAAAGCTGAGCGCTGAAGCAGAGGCAAGGATCCTGCAGGAGATGGGGGAAGAAAAGGCACTGCATAATGAGGTCCAGGGGAAGAAGCGCCAGTACCTTCTCATGGAGAAGGAAAGGCTAGTGAATGAGCTTCTGGATTTGCAGGTGAGGAAACCACCTCGTTTTTGTGGTGACCTTTTTAATATGTGGCCTGTTTTAATAGTTGTTGCGTGCTGAAATAGCTAAGTGAAAGACGAAAATGTATTCCCAGTGCCATTGCGCATGATTGTAATGACAATCATGTAATGTTTTTTTTAGACAAATATTTTAAAAGGTAAAATAAAAAAATGTGCACTGCGTATTTGTGTGTACGATAATCACATTCATCTTTCTTAACCTAATATTTTTATAATTTTCCATCAGATTGCTGCATTAACTCCTGTGACAGAAGCAGCCGAGCAGTTCACGAAGGACTACAATTCTTTTGCCACAGCTGTCGACACCACCCGACACGAGCTGCCTGTCAAGAATTTCTACATTGACGGGGACATAAGGGAATTTCTAGGTTGTTGTTACTATGTTTAAAAGTTGCACAGAACAACATTGTTAATCATAAACGATTTAGTTTAACACTCAATCAACTAATCTGCTTCATCAGGACTGCGTGCAAATGTTTTGATCAGACTGTTCCTGGTAACATAAATGTAACAATATAAAAACTATCGACTTGTTTTAGACAAAGCTGAGGCTTGCTTGAAGGAGAGTGAGACATTGCTGGTGGAGTGCACAGAGGGAGATCTTAAGGACAACAGCACTTCTCTAGCGTGCCTTAGGGACATGAAAGTGTCATCAAAGGACATCAGTCAGCAGCTATCAGGGTAAGCACATGTAAAGAGAACTGACGTGAATTCATGGCTTGCTTTGTGTCAGCCTTTTGATTTATTCCGGTATTCAATGTCAGCTAAAAATGCATCCTACTTTTGACCAAGTTACACTTGCACTGAAACATTGGTGTTTTCCTTTTTCCTAGTACATTTTCAGAACTGATGGAACTGTCATCATTGATCTGTCGCCATGCAGTCCATGTTCAGCAGGCTATGGAGGAAGAACAGCTTGGCTCTGCAAGGACCCATGAGCTCTACTGTTTCAAACGGTGAAGGATACCACTCAGCATGGGATACACAGTACATGCACTTTGGATACCGCTCCACCCCAGATTTTCCCCAGTTTTGGATATATTTGTACCACTTCTGTCTTGTTTTTATGTATACTGTGTTGATTTATTTGCAGCTGTATTATGACGAATTGTACTGTTTTACATATGGAACATTGTTAATAAATAGACCAAAAAAACACAATAAAAATAGAAATGTGACCGTCAACATTGGTATTTTAAAACAGCAACAGTATGCAAGAACGTTTTATTACATTTTATGTTGTGTTAAATACAGCTGCAAAAATAAATCTGAATGGGTCTTACATCTGGGTAAACAAATATGTAAGCAGAGTTAGAAGGCATGGATTAGTTTAAATGCACATTGAATTCATGTTTGCTTAATTGGAAAACAATCCCAAAATGAATATTGATCTGATTAGAAGCAATGTCAAGTCCAGTTTTATGTTTGTGTCTTAGAATTTAATTTAACATGAAAGGCGCAAACTGAGGCTAGTTATACACATATTGGGAAATGACAAAACAATGCAATAATACATATAATACAATAAAAATAATTGAATTTAAAAATCCTGCCGTCAACTGTACGGAAACTATCGCGTCCAATTCCGGATGTGAGGTCATATCAAAAGAATGACACATTTTGATTGGCTGATGCGGGAAAGTGACGGCCAGTCCTTTCTAGTGGACCAATGAACCGCAGGAGAGCGTGTCGTGCCGTGTGAGTACATGGGGGTTTTTATTTCAAAACATTTCGTTGAACATGGCATCCAAAGCCAAATCTTTGACTTTATGTTCCTTGTAAGTTACGTGTTGTTCGACAGTAGAGACGCCATTCGCGCGGTATCTGCCGCTGGTAGCTAGCTGCTGACTGGACGTTAGCGATACTATAGTCGCCACAACTTGTAGCTAGCTAGCGGTAATTTGCTGAAGGCAAGTGACTGCTAGCTGCTAACAGCTGGTCAAACTGTGCTGTCGGGTCCTTTGTTGCAGCGAACAACAACTGATCGCTCCGAGAGAGCCATCGTGACAGCGGTGACCTAACAGTTTGCTATGTCAGATTGAGTTTTATTGAAGAAGGACACTAACATTGTGTTTGGAAGAAGAAAACGCAACGAACTATAAAACTTAAAGACGTGTGAACTGCACCACTACTGAATGTGGGCATGGCTGCCTGTTAATGTGTCAATCAATGAAATGCAAAATACTAAATAGGAGACAGAAAAGGCAAATACGCATACTGTGCTCGAAACTGTGAGGTAAGAAACCTCTAACGCTGCAGAACAAAGGTAACCATGTCCTGTCAGGGCAGAACTGAGTATATTAGAGCTGTTGGTGTGTCAATGGTTACATGTTGTGAGGTGTTGATGAGGGCCACCACACAAGAGAAGAAGCAGTTCTTGTGTGTGCCTATTGTATCCAATTCTTCTAAGAAGAAGCAGGTCATGTGTTTGCTTATTGTATCTTATAAGACTACATTTTCAGCTAATAACCAGCCTGTTTCCCTCAAGCAGCTCTCACTCTCAGAGGAGGGGTGCAGGAGGGGGGCAATGGAGGCAGAGGAACAACGAGCAATGGCGAGCCCAAGGCAAAACCCATGTGAGGGAGGTGGAGGAGGACGAGAGACGTGAGCAGCAGGGGAAAGAAACGGTGCCCAGGGGGACCTGTCAGAACATGTGCCCTGCTCGTGAGCTGCGGGATCGTGAGGCACAGAACCGCCTACACCGCTTTGAGATGGTCGCAGGCACAGAAAAAGATCGACGGCCCAGGGGAGACCCCTCGCGTACTGTCAAAGAGTATTCCAGACCAGCCGCTGGGAAAGACTCGACAAACCCCTCTGACCTCCGTCCACCTGCTGTGTTGCTGAAAACGGTGTGTTACCTTATTGATGACATCGCTGCCTCCCCTCATCTGCGCCCTTGGACTGAGGCTAGTAGTATTTACACACAATATCCCCCAGTTTTTAGTAGTACTCCTAATTAGAATGCTGTCAAGAAAAACTGTACCTCCATATATAAAGGGGATTGTTCACCTAGAATTGAAACTCTTGGCATTATCTACAGTATCTACTGACACTAACATTGTATTGTAACACACAGACAGTTAGCATGAACAACATCATGTAAGCCTCCCCAAAACAACACACATGTCCAGGAACCTATTCTTTAGAGGACCAATATGAACGCAAACATTGGAGGTGCAATCATGAATACATGAAAATAAAACTCACCACAACATGTATTCTTTTATTAAAATTGAACTTGTTTTCCAGGCGTACAGTTTTGTCTTCGATCGGCTGCGTGGTGTGAAGCAGGACATGATCATCCAGAGGGTGTCTGGGTTGAACTGTGAGGCCATCTTGGAGCAGACGGTGCGTTTCCTTATCTATGCCTCCTATCGGCTCTGCGGTGAGCCCCTGCGGCTCTACGACCCACGCATTAATGACACACACCTACAGGAGAATCTGAGCTGGCTGTTGGATTGCTACGCAACTGGAACCGGGCTGCATCCCAACCAGGAAGAGTTCCAGGCTCTTGGTCTGCTGTACAACTTGGGTTAGTTGCCGTGTTTAAGAGTTTTTGCTTCGGTGTATTCGCATGCATGACCAGGGATTCTACACATTATACGCGAATATTTAATGATTCAGTGCTTCACTTGTTTGTTCATTTGTTTGGACCGTAACCTCAATGAGTGGTTTTCACACTGAAAGAAGAGATTTTGATAACATCATTCTCAAAGTCATGCAAACTGGAGTTTGAATTGTATCTAGCCCTTTCTGCTCTCAGCAGATTAAATAATTCTGCTTCTAAAAGGTGTTTTAAGGTTGGCCCACCTGAAAGGTGTGTGACATGAGTAGGATCATTTCTTCATGCTTGCTTTCTTTTCCCTCGTCTCTCTCAGGTTCAGCTCGGGCCACGCAGCACATCATGGAGCTCCCTGAGCGACTCCGCAGCTCTCCTGCCATCACACTCGCTCTTTCCATAAACAGAGCTTTTCTGGAGCGAAACCCTGTATGTTTGCTCCGATTGGCTCAGAGGCTGAACTTCCTGCAGAGCTGTGCACTGCACCGTCACCTGGTGGCATGTCGTAGGGATCTGCTGCTAATATACAGCCACGGATACAGCAGCCGCAACTGTCGCTTTCCTCTCAACAGTCTGGCTCGACTCTTGTCCTTGGACACGTCACTCGCAGCCCGACTTTGTCAGGCGTATGGACTGGAGGTTAACCAGGACAACCGTGTGGTTTTCACCAAGGCTGCTTTCAATGAGCCTGAACAAGGAACAGTGCACTGCAAACTTTATCACAACATAGTGGCTGAGAAACAGAGCGACCTCACTGTTGGGCGCATAATTCACGGTTGCACTTGAGACAAACGGAGTAAATCGCTAATACAAGTAATGTGATGCTTTATTGGTATTCATAGGGAAATTGTGTGTTTGCTCCTGTTCCTCCACAAGGAGAACGCATTACAACTGGCAGAGATTTTAAATCTTTAAGGACACTTCAGTAGTGTAGCTGTGTGCTTGTTTTGGATTTGAGCCTTGGGGGCCCCCTTGTAGGATGCTCAAGGCCAGTATTTTTTAACAATGAAATTCTTTAGATTCTACATGTTCAACTCAAGGGTCAGGGTTGTTGTTGAGCTAAGGATCTGCCATGCTCTACCAGAGAGAGGCTGAACTCCAGAACAAAAGTTCTGTGTTGGTCCTGAATTTTGTGAATTACTTTTCTATTGTTACTGTTCACTAGTTGTATTGATGCTGTTTAAATGTTATGTTAATGCCATGTTGTGTTTTTGCGAAGTTGTGTTCATTTATACTCATCAATGCGGTACCTCAGAAGCATTTCAATAAATTGTTACCTTTTTAAGAGAAAAATGCCTTTGTCCTTTCTGTTTGTGCAGAGAAACGTCAGTGCATCTCCGCTCATGTACCACAAGAGGGCAGCAGATATCTGTAGAGGGCATCGACGCACTCCCAAGTACAAAAATAAGTGACTAAAATGATTTACAATAATAAACTGGTTGTGGCGGATACATCTTTTAAGATGTCAACCGAACCATACGTGTGTGAAATGTGCAGGTAATGTATAGAGGCTCGCGCTGCGTCTGTCCTGTACACCGGCGTCAGTCCCGCCGCCGCAGCGCACAAACCGAGGAGGTAAAGAAGTGAATGAAACGCAGCCCGACTGAGCCACCGCTGCAGGAGCGGACAGAAAGGCTGGACAGGGATCATCGGGGGGAGCGAGTCGCGCGGATTTTACATGTCGGACGTTTCTTCAGCGTGACTCTTCTGCTCGCTGGAGTGGGAGGTCGCTTACGATTTGTAATGCTGAAATGTGAGAGAACGGAACCGGGGCGGGTGAAGGCGCATGGGAGAGGACCGTCCGTGTACACTGGGCTCTAAAGTGGGGGTGGGTGGGTGGGGGGGGGGGGGGTA
>JAVQJF010100132.1:0-60871 GCA_036023855.1 Gadopsis marmoratus | reverse complement strand
CCCCCCTCCCTCCCTCCCTCTCAGACTTGTGCTGGTCTCTCATCAGACCCAGAGATGCAGGGCTCTTCAGTGGAGTTAAATGGCCTGCAGACAGTGCTGCATGCTGGGCAGGCTGTGACCCGTCCGACATGTTGACTATGAACTTGGAAGGACTGGAAATGATTGCCGTGCTGGTGGTTGTGGTCCTCTTTGTTAAAGTGCTGGAGCAGTTTGGCTTGTTAGCAGACGGATATGACGGTAAGGAAACGGCAAGCTCCTTTTAGTGTCCGGAAAGGGATGTTTGTGTTTTTGTTTTCTTCTTCTTTTGGTAGCCGCCAACCACTTTGTTTGTTTGACTGCGAGCTTGTCTGAAGCATCTGCAGTGGAAGTTATCTCTCGATTTCTGTGCAACATACGTTAGGACAGGAGTGCCTCTTGTGATCCAGGGCTCCCGTAGGGTCAACATTCAGTCTGTCACTCATCACACCGAAGTCTTCGTCAGCCTCTGCATCTGTCCTTCAGGCTGTTTTAATTTGATAGGTTGAACCAGCATAAACAATAGCCCTTGTAGCATCTTGACACTTTGCATCCACTTTGATGGTTTGTTTATTAAATTTGAACAAAATTAGGTTGGATGCGAACACTAGCATCATCTGTGGGTTGGCTAACTTGTTCATCCAAATGAGAGTGAGACAGTTGAGGGCTGAATGTAATTCTGCAGCAGCTGGAACCTCGCGAGAGCTGGACAGTGCCGTGGTGGCATTAGCCGTTCGGGTTGTTACTCTGGAAGGAAAAGGGTGAGATCAAAAGGAGGAAATGTGTGCTAATGGTTGTAAAGGAAGAGCGAAGGTGAGGTTTGCCTCATTTTAACTGTGAAAAGTTGGCACAAAGTGATGTCACTGTTAAATAGTAGTGCAGTGACACGTGTGCATGTGGATTGCAGTTACCGTGAAAGGCGACTTGTGCTTCGCGCTTGAACTTGGTTTAGGTTTCCACTTTCTTTCCCGTGTTTTAGCGGAAAACAAGTTTGTAGCTTAGCCCACTGGAGATGTGCCAAGGTGCCATGCTGATTCTTTCCCTGGAAAGATAATATTCAGAAGTCGGGTCTCTCTGGCACTGAAGACCACCTGCTATTTATATACTCTGCTTACTGTACAGGCTGCCAAGCTGTTTGCCTTTTGGCTGGGCTTTCACGAGTGAGAGGCAAATAAACATCTCCCAAGCAGCCAGAGTAACAGACGTCGGTGTTGCTTGTCTGACAATGTAAAAAATGAAATATCTTCACTTCATCTTTTTAACGTAAGAAGTTCTGAATGTCTGCACCTCCTTATTGGTTCTAACTGTGGTGATGCATTTATGTTTTCTTGCTGTAAAATACCAAACAGTGTTTTTATACGAACACCCACATGCGAACAGCAACAATCGCGTTCACACATGGGATTGTGAAAATTCCACTAATGCCACTTTTCTCCATTTTGGTCCCTACTGTCTGAGGACTGTCTGTTTTGTTGTGGGGGTCCTTTTTTTTTTTTTTTGCTTAGGTGGCTTAGGTGGTCACCAAGAGCCGAACGCCTCTAAATTTGAAGTAAATACTAGGAATATACACAATGTGTTGTCACACTTTTAAGAGCTGAAATACATTCATTCTTTTTATATTCTTTTCCACTAAACTACATAAAAACTGAATGATATTTTAAAAGGTCACAGCTTTCAGTTTGAAAGAAAAAGAAGTCTTTTAGTTCAGTAGATACCAGAAGCTTTTGATTTACAAAACCACACCTTTCAATCAAATGATTCATGATTAAATTCTTAATTGCTTAAATCATGATGATTGATTTCTGGCAGTTGGGGGAAACTTTGGAAAACAGCTCCACGCCAGAAAGTCCCATTATAATCACCATTTTAATTAAACATGCAGGCTATTTGATAAAGAACTATGTCATGCAGGCAGAACAATTAGAAAACTTTAAATAAGAGATAAGGGTTTTTCGTTGTCATCAATCTGATTCTCAGAGGTTATCAGGAATGTGATGCAGTAAGGCATGTGAAATGTAATATTGCAATCTGTATGTTAGGCTACAGTATGTCTTTATTTGTACAAACTCCAAAAGATTTACTCAATTTTGGCTATTGAAATTGTATTTTTGATCTTTTTTGCCTACATTACCCAGTATCCATTGTGAGCACTGCACTCTCAAAAGTGTTTGGAGTCTTTTTTTTTTCTTTTCACAGTTTACGTAGGATGAGTGCCTTTTCCAATCCGACGAGCAAAAGATGAAGCAGAAAATTGTCGGGCTGCTCATTACTCCGTGGCATTCTCCCACTTGAGGGCTTCTGGTTAAAAATAGACTGCCAACACAGCCGGACGCAAATGGCTCTTATCAGTCTCCGTGCCTCTGTTTCGTGGCGCGACACTGCCGTGCCACCAGCGTGACAGCTGACAGGAGCAGCAGTCTGATATGGCAGTTTTTTTCTGCTAATTATGCCCGTGCTGAAGGTGTGGCTTTCACCAGCCAGGCAGGGATGTACAAAAGATTCCACTTAACAAATGGACAGAACCACAGTGCCTGAAAAATGTAGGAAAAAAATGTTTTTTTTAACGATTTTAACTACACATACATGCTCTTCAAGGGCCAATTATTGCATCGTCACCATGTGACCTTTTAAATTGGACACCACATGGCATCATACTAATTTAAAGTACATTCCTTCTAAAAGTACTCTGCCTGGCTGCAATTCGTTAGAAGGTTAACTTGCACTTCCACTGTCATTCATTCAAACTGTCAAACGCAGTGCACTCTCCACGCCACCAGTCTCACCTGTCGGCCTCGCTGAGTCGAGCCACCTGGGCCCCCACACTGTACCGAATGCCGTCTTAAGTCACGGCTGGGACACATTATCTGCCCATTGCTACAGGTTTGACTTGGTTTAAATCCTTGTTGAAACGACTTGGCTGCGTTTATTGATCGGGCTGTACTTTCTGTGTGCCTTTTGACTCGCTAAGTGTGTGCGTTTCTCAGGCAGCGTGTGGCGCATTGGTGTGATTTGACGCTGAGGTTCAACATGGCAAATGGATTTCTGTTATTACGTAGAGCACCGCAAGTAAACAAGACGATAAACGGATGCTGTTCATACTACTCAGGAAAGACCTATGATGATTTGAACAAAGGCCCAAGCTGTGCGTGGCTTCAGCAATACTATTCCACAGTCCCGTTGGATGCATAGGGGAATGGAATATTTCCCAGCGTGAATGAGCAATGGCCGTAAAAACTTGTCTGCATCGTAATAATGTTTTCTAAGACGTGCTGATGCTTTTCAACACATGATTTCTTGGAGTAGGAGACACATGCAGTTCTGTAGTTGAAAGAAATCACATGATGGTGCTTTATAGTCTTTGACATGGATAATCAAACATATTACAATAGTTTTGTGTCCCAGAGAACTCGTCAAAATAATAAAGCGCCAAGCCTTACGTCCCCCATAACACCAACAAATGATATACTTTACATTCATTGCACAAACGATACCAGCATGAATGGAATGTTGGAGTACAACTCAGAACGCATATCTGTAATTTCCCCATTGAGGGACTAATAAAGGGTTATTATTATAAGTAAAAGGTATATTATAATGCTGTTACTTGAGCTAAAGGGCTCATTTTTAAGTTGGGAATAAAGGCACAAGACAAATCTACTGTATGGATGTAAGATTGAACCTTGAACTTTGAAAACACTCTTTCACTGGAGAACATGGGAGAGTCAGCAGCTGTGCCAGCAGAGGGAACCAAAGCTTACTGTCAGCCAGTCACAGCAGCTGCTGCTCTTTCTGACAACTACAAAAAGCACATGAATTCACTGCAGTTCTGCATAGATTTAATGTCCAGAATCCTGCACGTAGTTTTGGCCACTCTCTGACATTCACACAAGTTAGATCACCCAGTAGACATTTGAACCATTCAATTAATTTACCAAATGATGCCAATTGGGTCATTTATTGGGCAGTGTCTGTTCAGGAGAATATTAACTTGATTTACATAGCACTTTTAAAAACAATGTAACAAAGTGACTTGCAACCAGACAGCATATGTTAAAAATGCTTTGTACAGACAAAATTCAGACAACAGCTGACCACTTAAATGAATGTCGAGTGCAAAAAACGTTAAAAGTAATGAACAAATTACAACATGGGTTAAAAGCAAAGTGCAAAGCATCAAATGTAGATGGCTGTAAGGCCTTAGCATTGACGGGCATCTTAAAGGACCCAATGGCAAAAGTCGACACTGGTCAACAACACAGTTAAAAATGTCCCGTCCTAATTGCTTGCTTTTAAAATATTTCTAAGCCGAGTCTGATTCACCTTTCTGACCTTGTTCGCTACTTTGACACGGCGTTCAAAGGCCTTTTTGTATTACTTGCCAGGGTAAAGATGACATTCCCTGCCACAGTTCAGAAGGCTGGAGCTAATTTGGTAAAGGTACCAACATTACAGGGATGATGTGACAATTACATTGTACATTTTAGCAGTCATTAGTGTCTAGAATATAATATAAAAATGGGAAGATAACGGAGCAGCCCGGGCTTGAACAGAGCAGGTTAAATGAATGTGTGTTTGTGCATTCTGTTAGAAATCAAACCCATTTGTTTTCTTTTTTTAATATTTGTCCTCTAATAACTATTCATGTTAGCTGTGCTAATGTGCTCTTTATTGCCTTCTTCTTACATTCCAAACAAAGTAGTTGGATATGATTCAGTGAAGGAGCATTAAACACCCTGCAATTTATTATTTTTGATAATAGCCCGCAGGCTCAGACAGGTATTGCATGCATAATGTTGTGCCCCATAGCTTTCCACTGAATTAAACACTTAGTGGTGTTTCCACAGGCATTCTCTTTACACCATCATCAATCACAGCACTGATAAGGGAGCTGGTAGTGACTGATTTTCAGAATCCACGTGCACGGTGCTGTAATTTGTTTCAGGCTCTCTCTCTCTGCAGGCAGACTCGTAAAAAGGGCAGATTGTTTTCTGCCCTGATTGGAAAAACACTTGAGTTGGAGCTGCTGAGTAAAGCCACATTGTTGATTATATAACCTTTACAATCAGTGCCGTGTGAGCCACCTTGCTTTGCATTCGGTGAAGGTGATTTCCGAGGCCACTGGATACACAAGCTAATGAATAAGCCAACGCACTTTATTAGCTATGAAGAATGTCATCTTTGAAGCGAACACTTCAAACACAAAAGCGCGCAGGTTTAAACCGCCTGTTTCAGTATTTGAACAGCGATGACCTGTTTACATGCTGAACGTTAACAGAGTTAATATTAAGCCTCAGCTTTCCTGATTCAGTGAGCATTTACTTCAGCTTGCCTGGGTTAACTGGTCTCTCCTTGCTTCTGCTGACTTGGAAATGTTCTCCAAACATCCCATGTCTTTCAGCATGAGCTCTTTTAACCGCGGTAAGGTTTTACGGGTGTCAAATTAGTTTCACAACCCATTTATTGGTATAGCAAGAGCTGTTTGGCAATTTGTCCGCAGAGAACGGTTTTATGCAGAAAGCAATACATTGTCTGTCCTGTAAAATCTATCATAAAACCTTAGCAGGGTTTTTTTTGCACTTGATTAAGGCATTTTTGTGAACCATAGTATTAAGAATCCATTGTAAAAGGTCCGTGTCATATGTAGATTACACTTACACCAAAGTACATTTATGTACGGAATGCTAGTTCGTTTCAGTTATAGTAAAGTAAAGAGGAGCAGCTGACAGGGTTTGCGTCTGTTGGCCTCATACCAGAGTAACAGTCTCAGGCAAGTTGAAGTCACCGAGTTAGTCTTCTGTAACGTTATTAGCTCAAAGACATTTTGGAAAGAGTTTTAGTGTGAAATTTGCAGCTGAATATCTTTCCGTCACTGGTCAGACAGTTTAACATCAAGGCATTGCTGAGCAGGTCAATGATTCTTATTAGAAATTTATATTTTTATGTCGTTTTAGATTCAAACGTTCCTAATAATGTTTGACAGTTTTAATGTGTGTGAAGCATTAAACGCAGTAGAACGGGTCACGTATTTAAAACTCAGTCTCTGATTATAGTTTGACAGTTAAACGAGGGTCTTGGGAACTTGTCTTGGCTTCCGCTTCACAGATTCAGTTTGCTTCAGTTTCCTCATTTGTACAAAATTCTCACCCGTTGTTTTGCCACCTCCCAATATAACACTCTGCCTGATTGTGTGCCACACAAAAACATGTTGCTATTTATTGTTGCAAGGTTTGGTGAGACTGTCCCCACTGTTATTAAACTAGAGAGCACTGCTATTAGACTGTCTTGGAGATCTAATGATGAATAATATACTCTAAGTGTAATGGTGGAACCACCCCATACTATGTCATTGTCGACATGCTTTACAAGCCCCTAAATCTGGTGGCCAAAGCATGTCTTTGGTAGCCGAAATGTAAAGTTAGGTACAAACAATCCCGAAAAGGCAATTTCATGCAACTTGAAACAGCCTTTCTTAACTGTGACACCTCGATAAATGGAATTACATTAACGGAATGAAAATGTATTTTCAGAATAAATCATTTCAATTGAAAACTCAAACATTTATTCTCTCACAGTCTGTTAGTTCAGTCTCGCTCCCTAACGACCATAGAATAATAGAATATTGAACTAAAAAGTGCGAAGGAATCTGGATGTTTGTGGAACTGTAGCTTTGCTTTGGCGAAGGCTCACAGTGTAGGGATACAAGGGGGCCACCTACATGGAGTATTTGGTGGCCACAAAGTAACGTTTTGGAGCCATAGGGCCATGGTTAATGTCCTGATTTAATTACTTTGGTTCACAGCCTGCTCTGCTGCTAAGGCTTATCTGATCCGCTTCACAGATCTTTAAACAAAATGTCTCCACTAAACCATTTTCTTTCATTTAACACTGTTTTGGCAAGGGATGTCTCCACACAATTAAATAGGAATGAAGCACCAATGAATACCGTGATATTCACTAGTGGGAGATGATTAACACCTAGACCGAAGGTTGCCTCAGGAATACCACTTTCTGTGAACGTTGAGCGAACGGGCCCCGATTTAATGTGGATTTCTTTCATTAAGACCTTGAAGAGTTTACCGTTTCTCCTGGCTTGAAGGGTTAGAAGTTCAAGTACATAGTTTTTAATTTCTTTCCTAATTGTTAATCAGGATACAATAAGGTGGAAGATTATGTTTACCCCACAGCATGTAGAAGTGTGTCTTTTATAGTGCAGAGCGGAGCAACATGGCGGTGGAGTCCTTTTGTCCCAACCACATTTTCACCTTGGTTCGACCCATCGAACCAGATCTCTCTGGCCAGCTAATGCAGAAGGGTGTTGCAGGTTAGAGTGCAGCTGACCCGAGACCAAGAGAGCAGTAACCGAGCCCGACCTGAGCCCACCGGTAAGCTGAAGCAAATAAACTTCCCCGGTGAGGATTTTAGTTTGACGTCCTCCATCCTTAGCTAGACTACATCAGTATTTTATCGCCTGTGTGTTGCATTCATGTGTTGTCACGCAAATGACAAACTCCAACACTGAACAGCGAGCACCATGTCGAGAATGACGTGACTGAACCTGACCCCGAACATCATTTCTAAATTTCTGACCGAACCTATTCACCCTGTGTTATTCATTTGATTCACTGCTTAATAGAGTCTTAACGTGATGTGTGAGCCGGGAATTGGACGAGGCACTTGCTATCTGATTTGATATCTCACCAGCGCCTTGACGTAATCCTTAACTGTGCACTCTTAATAGCATTATATTCCTAAATGAAGACGCTACTCCTCACTTCACTACATTCTGACCGAGCAGAAGCACTCTCGCTCCCGCATAGACTACTGCTTTAACAAATGTATACCCAAATTCATGATTCCTTTAAAAAATACCCGCCTCTATTGATTTCCTCTCAGCGCCCATTTCTTGCTGATGAACTATGCTCGTCGTATCTCATCCTCTGGACACTGGCTCCAGCCGTCCTGTGATCTGTTTCCCATTTCATGTCTCCCTTGTCTTCATCTCATTTTACGGTCCCTGCTAATGCATATCCTCCGTTGACCTTTGCACTTGAAGTCCAGTTTGACTGACCCTTTGCAGCTGAAGGGTAGCTCCCCATAAATCAGATGACAGGCCGGCTGCTCTTTGCCTCTACATGTTGTCCACAGTGTGCCGTCAGATAGCCCTGCAAGAGCTAATATGGGTTAGACACGGCAGGTCAATGTTATCAGCTCCAGCACACTGTCCTGAGCTTTGTGGCACTGTCCGTCTGCAGACAATGCCATTGACTTTTCCCTTTTTACGCTAGAACTAATCGCCTGGAATGAATTGGGATGTTGATAAAAATCTAATGGTCCTGCTGTAGAGAGCAGGCTGGCATTCACTAAGGGAGTTGAACATTTCTTAAGAGAAGCCATACTGCACTTTACATGAGATATAGTACAGGGCAAAGGTTTTAACGTCGTATAAAGAAGAATGTGTTTGGCGCTCACCGTGCATCCTGGTATGATCGCGGTGTTATACTGTAACCTTGCACAAAATTGAAGTCTCCAAAAAACATTTTCCAGTCAAATTTGGCACAGATGCAATTCAGTCTCCTCTCTGCTTATTTTGCATGTTTTGGGGACCCAAATTTAACTGTATTTTAACTCATGGGTGCAAAATCTAGCGGAGAATTGCATGGGTTACTTTCACTTGTTAAGGTGAGCGTCGCCACACTTTCAACTGTCCTTCTTTGGCACGGCGCCATGGCTGCAACAAAAAAGTGTTTTCATCATAAATTATTTTCTCAACTAAGTCTCATATGAAAGTGAATATGTTTTTCAATTAAAATAAATGTTTTTTTGATTAAGAAAACCAGAAATGTTTGGCATTTTTGCTAGAAAATGACTTAAACAACATAACGGTTGTAGATTAGGTTCCTGTAGATCGGCCCATTGCTTTTAAAATGTTGGCTTTTCATGGGACACATTCTTAACTCACAAATGGGTGAACTCGTATAACGGTTGGTATATGTTTTTCCGTCTATTCCCCATCCAACTTTGAATAATGACACACAGTTTACGTACTTTACTATATCACCACTAGATCTAGATGCCAGTTCCCATGTGAAGCTGATGCAGTTGAGTCATGCTTGTCAATACCTTTGATCATTTGGGAGCTGTGTATATAAAGGTCGAAGGGTTGAAAACTGCAAATTCCCTTAAATGCATGCATGCACACGTCCCGGGCAGAGTTGGCCTGCCATTATCCAGAGTCCTAAAGTAAGTCCTCAATATCAAACACACCCCGTGGTACTCCATGGTTGATTGCACATGCTGCTTCACTGAGGGTTGCTCCGGTTCACAGCGTATAATTGCCTTCCCCTTCACAGGTGCCGCTTCAGTAAATATGACAGCCTCATTTTAATGTGCCTCGGAAAACACAACCCAAACACTAATGCCGCTTTGCGTGCCTGAGGAAATCGCTGCAGGTGTCGCCTAATTATATCACCCACTTGTACCCTGAGCTGATCTGTAAACAGCGGGCGATGTCATCTTCGCCTCTTTGCCCGTCCACCGATCGGCGTCGCTTTGGTTGACGACGGTTACGTTGTACATACGTTCAATACTTATGGGAAATGTTGGTCTCGGGGGTTGTTTGGTAAGCGCCATTTGTCGCTCTGTGGGGAAAAAAACTAATAAAAATCCAGAGGTTTGTAACTCTTTCAGGAAAAGACTCATTTAAATTCCCTGTGCACCTGTGGTGTTCAGTTTGGCTTCATCACAGTTTACCGTTCTACAGTGTTTACCTAATAGTCTAAGCTGTTTGCAAGGAAAGTATTAAAGTGTCCTCGTCATTACCTACAGTGTAGACAGACATTTCAGGCTTGTTTGCATATAACGGATGAATTTTAACATAACCACTGCTGGTGAGACTGATTTATTGAGCTCTGTTGGTCCTCTGTGTCCACGCTGCCCGGACAAGAAAAGATAAGATCGTCCCCTTGCAAGGGTGGAAAGAGGCGAGACAGGTGGCAGTGATGAGGGACAAAAATATGTAATCTTTCCCCAAGATCAATGACTATCAGCCCACAGAGACAGATGAACAGATGAAAGATGAAAAGGCTGCAGGTTGGTCACTCAGACTTATCCTGTTCGTTACACAGATATGGAATTGGGACTACAGCGATTTTAGACTCGGATCAATTAGCGATGTCGCCCGTCAGAGGTTATGCACAGTGGATGAGGTCTTTGTGAACCCCCTCGCCAAACATTATGGTATGACGGGATTTTGGTGGTGCAAGCTGTCTTCAAGTGATTGGATGCTTTTTTTTTTTTGTAGCCATCAAATGTTCCCAAAAGGAATTACTATCCATTAAATGGTTAATTTTTTAAATTATCAGATTAATTTCACTGGTAAGAATTTCAAAGTAGCTCGCAGAATCAATAACCTCTTTTAAATCACTTCTTAAAACACATTTTTATAGACTTGCCTTCATGTGATGTCGTCTTTATACCTGTATATCATTATTATTTTGTTTTATTGGTTTTATTTATTTTTATTGTAAGCATTACTCTTTTATCTTTATCTTGCTTTTGTTTTGCTTTATATTATTTATCATATAATGCTTTTTTTTTTCTGAAACTCCTCTTTGCTTTGCCTGTCAAAGCACTTTGTAAACTCTGTTTCTAAAGGTGTTATATAAATAAAGTTATTATAATTATTTTTCTCCTACGGTAACGGACTGAATCATACATGTATGACAACAAGAATATGACTTATATGCTGATTGTATTGATCATTTTGGACTTGGTGTTGGTGACAGCTGTAACCATTGGCTTTATTTTATACATGTTTGATATCTATGACTGAAATTGAGACAGTTGACGCAATTATTGTAGGTGGGAGATTCTCAGTGGCAAACACCATCGAGTCACCAATGTTCAAAATAGCCTTCAACCTCATTCAAGGGCCCTTTTCCCCTTAAGACTTTGTTTCACATTATAGAAATGCTTTGATCTTCCAAAGCATAATAGCCCTGCCAGTTCCATAAATGGTGATTGTTTTTTTTTTTTAGGTTGTCCATCTGTCAGACCTGTCATGCTGTAACAGTGTTAGAGTGGTGATTGTCTAAAATTTGTGTGATCTTACTGGTGCAAAATGTGGGGTGTAATATTTAGCTGTCAGCCGCGGTGTTGACAGAATCGTGGCTCCTCTGATAGTTGGGCGGATGCTCTGTGGCACAAAAACCCCACCCCCACTCTTTTTTATTCTCCTATTTCTTATCCTCTCACCTCCACCCTCATTCTTTCAATAATGTATCAGTTGGCTGAATATCTCTACGCTGGAGGTTATGACTGGTCAATCATTCCTACATGTTTTATTAACCATCATTCTACCAATAGCTGTTTGGAGAGCCAAGCCTTGGCAGAGTGAGGCCTGAGGCAATCCATCCCCCTGGCTTTGGGAAACTTGGCAGCTTTCGGGAAGCTGAGGCCTCTGCTGGCCACTGTGCATGTGGTGGCATGAATTGCTATGTGACGTGACTGTGGCTTCATTGATGTAGTGCCAGTATCCACATGTTGGCAGCGCTACTGTGAGCTGGATGTTGCAGCCCAGGAGTCACTGGAGCATCCAACTGTTTGGTCAGCTTACGCTCAATACGCCACACGGCACATGACAGCTGGGCAATTATTTTGACCAAATCAGCAATTCTTCCACGTGGGAGTTTGTTATTGACTTTGATCGACTTACTATTGTGCTGCAATAACATTTCAAAATTGATTTTATTATACTTAGCATTTTTACACTTATGGTGGTTTTTGAGATGTACTAAACAGAGCGCAGATTTGAAAGAGATCCTCACCAAATTCAAATTGAATGGGTATTTGTTCTCTGTTCTTGTGGCCAATTGAGGGCAGCGGAAACAAGCTATAAACACAACGCTGACATGTTATCTCCTTTGAAAGTTGATATGATGAACATGCAGACACAGAGCGACATTAGCATTAGAGTCATGTTTCTGGCCCGTTGATGAATTAAGTCCATCATTCAATCTCCTTTAAGTGCTATTTTTGTCTCTACCAACTCAAAAGAAAAGTATTTGGCTTTTTGTGTGCTGGATGCTCCACTAATATGTTCACAAGCTAGTCGCTAACAGGTGGTTCTGTGTGTGGTACAGTGAGTTTTTAGAGCTTTATTCCCTCAAAGCACAACACTGATGAGGGCAGTGAGACTGAAAAAGAGTAAAGCTGCAGGCTCGAGTACCAAAACAATGGGCCGAAAGATGCTAAAATAGCCTGCAGAGCTGAGGAGAACTGCAAAGTTGGGGGATAATTCCCTGTGGGTTGAGTGACATCTTTCAAAAGTCATTTAATCAATTGTTAGTATAGAAATAATGATTATAGCAGCTTTAATGTATTTGCTATCCTGCAGTTTGAGCAATTAGGTGATTTATAGTGACATAATCTGGAAATGATGTTTTCTTGGATGTATTCCCCCAGACAAAAGATAATCTGCAGGCTAACATTGTGTATCGATAACACGAGAAGGTCTATTCTTAGTGGTGACTTGCAAAACTAAATGCATTCTGCAGTCCGTATATACTGGAACAAGCTAATTGCCCTAACAGGAAGCATACATCACTACATTGTTGTCTGTAAATTAACTTTCTCCAATTCAACTTTAAGAATAACACACACACAAACTCATACTGTCCTTGGTTAGTCTACACAGCACAAAATGGCCCTTAGTCCCCCCCCACCCTTATATTTCCCACAAACCCAGGCAGTCTTATTGTTAGTGTGTATTTTTCACCTTCTGTGGATGAGACTCGCATAACAATGACTCCTCACGTGGCCATGGGGCATCCAGATAAAGTAGGATGTGTGCTGAGTATTATTTCCTATTTTAACCGGCATCATGCTAAATTATTCAAAAAGATTTATTCTTTAAAGCAGAATTACGTCCCTCATTTCCCACTCTGTGTTGTTAAGAAAAGAGCGGCAGCAGATGGACCGAATGTAAATGAACACTTGCGAGTTTTTCCATTACTGGAATAAAGCTGCTTCTTTTCGAACATTTATCATAGAGCAACTGAGTAAATGGCGAGTAACTGCTTCTTTCCCAGCGCTAAAACAATACACTGCCGGGATGATTGTAATTAAGGGGGCTTTGTGCATTTACATCAATGATATACGGCTGACTTAATTGGAAGAAACGGCAGAAAAACACAGCAGAGGATATTTCTGTGGCTCAAAATGGTCAATTTGAGTGTTGACTGTTTAGAGTCATGAGCTTAAAGTTGTGTTTTTGGATATTTTTAGCGTGCACTTAGCGGGGTTAATCATGTAATAATGAGCGCAGCGATGGATGGATTAAATTATATTTTTTGTCAAATAAATTCAGTTATTTCAGACACTGCTCTATAGATTTGTAAAAAAAAACATTATCTCATGGTGGATAATAATGACTGACAATCTACACAGGGACAGTAGATGGTTGTGTACTCACTCATTTCCTGTGAACGTGAACCACCCTCACTCCCTCGTACGCACACACTCGATCACACTTCACTGCCTTCGTCAGTCCGCTGCATCTCAGTGGAATCAAACTCCTCTTGAAATCAAGCAGTTGCATTTAATGAAGTGCTGTGGAGCAATTCAATTATTTTTACCCCTCACTTCCTATACTCTTACATCGGTGTGTGTGTGTGTGTGTGTGAAGATACATATTGACTCCCTTATTCCTATCACCCATCAAAACCCTCCTATACCCGGCTGTAGAGGCCTGGAGAAAGCAGAATTAGCAGTCACATTTTTAGGAATTTTGTTGCCATTACAGTACATGCCCTTTTCTTTCTCCCCATTCTGGTTTTACTGTCGTGTATCAAAACACACACACAACAACTGACATGCTATAAAAATGCATTATCCAGTGCTGTGTTTGCATCTAAGGGTTTGTTTCTGCATGTGTGACGTTAATGTGTAACGTGTAGCTCATGAGAGGTCGGGCATCTTCCTCTGTAGCACCACACCTCCCCTCTGCCTCGGTCTCCCCCCCCTCCCTCCTCACTCCCTCACTCATATCCACCCCCTCTCATCTTCCCTCCCGTTACTTTGCAGCGAGTCAGCCAGTGCGCCTGAAAGAGCGAGAGGGAGCCAGAAACTGTCAGAGAGGAGCAGAGTTTGCTCTCCCTGCTTTTGCACTGCTTTCACGTGTCTCCTCATTTGCACGGGGAGGAAAGAAAGAGAGGAAGGAAGCATTGAGATCAGCTTGTGTGGACTTTTTTGTTTTTTAAACTTCTCAGTGACCCCTAGAGATCAGAGAAATCATTTATGGCTTCAGGCTCCTCGCCAACCTGAGGCCGATATTTCTTGCTCTTAACTTCCTCCCATCTTAACGTCACCCAGACTGGATTTGGGGAGCGAGCAGGCAGTAGGCGGGTGCCAGGAGGCGACCGGCCCGTGCGTGTGGGCCGGTGTAGCACTGGAGTGGGTGCAGGGGAACTGGAGTGCAGGACCGGGTGGGATCACTGGTCCTGGCGGCGGTCCCGAGGGCGAGGAGGCCGGCTCGGGCTCCGGGTTCGGGTCGGGGTATGGTGGCGCGGAGTGGGCCGAGGGTGGAGCGATGCTGAGCGCGATCTGGGAGACAGAGGGGCTGCAGACGGTGGGCATCGTGTTGCTGGTGTTTGCTTCAATCAAGCTGCTGCACCTCCTGGGGCTCATCAGCTTCTCAGAGGGTAAGACACTGACGGAGACGGAAATAAGGAGCAAGATGACGCAGAAATAGAGAATTCACCGCTGAAATAAGTAATTGCTTGCTGATAGATATGTGATGTGTTGTAAATTGCTGATGCATTTCCAGCCAGTAATTTCCCCTCAATTTCCAGTTCTTGTTCCCTTGACGCATCAGGGTCATTCCTTGGTTTGCTAGAACTCCTTTGACACACACTTAAAGTTTCCAAGACAACAATTTGAAAACTTGACGAGTTAATTGAGGTCACCACACCGAAGCGGGAAACACTCTGTGACTCAGAAAAAAACAAATGGACTGTCTTATCTCGTGAGTTGGCCTCACGAAGAACAGAAAACGTGACAGAAATATGTGTGAAGTTGCGGTGTGACTGACAGAGAAGGATCTTTGAGCAGGGAACATGTGTCAGTCCAGGAACATTGACAAGCTTGAGAATTCAAGCCCTGATTGAATATTTACAGCTGAATAGTGACGTTCATTTCAAAGCATCAGTTCATTTTCTTCTTGTGGTTGTGATGGTGGTGCTTCTGTTTTTGTCTACATAGTTTATACATGAGTGCACAGTCATGTTTATTAGCTCAAAATACGCTTAAATTACAACTTCATGTACAGTATATGCCTCTCATTGTGCTCTCAAGGCAAACCCATCATGCTCTAGTAAGTAAGGACACAGTAAGGCTCACTAAAGAGTGTGTCGGTCCTAAATAAACTGTTTAGATTGGACCGACCGCAGTCGTCCCATTAAATAAATTGGAGAAGCATAGTAAGCAGTTTGAGCTCAAAACCAGCCCATCCATCAGACTGCTGTTTACTAAACACGCCTTATTTTCTAATTAGGATGATCAGTCAGAAGTCTCATGTGGCGTATGCATATTCGGGGAGGCAATAAGAAAAGTGATAATGTGTCCGACCTGACCTGAGAGGAGTGTTTGAAATGGAGCACGGAGGAGTCGGCGTCTGTGCTGTGGTCGTGTTATTTCGCAGCTGAAACGCTCCCCCCTCGCTCTGCACTAACAAATGCAGCCAACATGATATCGGTGCTTTTCCATGGCGAGATGATGCAGACGTCACACCAGGGTGTCGAATTGTGATCTGTATTCCGCACGGGTGTCTCAGACTGTAATTATTTACAAATTATCTGCTATTGGAGCCCGTGGTCCCTGACAAGCAGTCAATACAGGTATTGATGATGTGGTGCATGTGTTCAAGGTCGTGTTCAGGAGAAGAAAGATAAAACCTTTTATGCATAGGTAGACAAGTCATGGACCTAAGGCTGCAAAAAAACCCCAATCATTTGTATTATCAATTAACCCTTTTATTTATAAATTTTAGTTTTAATTTCCAGAGCAAACGGTGCTAAAGATATTCATCATCTATGACAATGAAAAGTATCAAATCCTTACACTGAAGAAGGGAACCAGCAAGTCTTTTGCATTTTTGCTTAACAAAAGATGAAAAAAATAGTTTCATAGTAATAGTTTCATCATCAAGCTTTCTGTTGGTTATTGTTCTGATTAACTGATTCATCTTTTAGTCTATAAAATGTCCATCACAATTTCCCAGAGCCCAAGGGGACATCTTCACGATGCTTGTTTTGCTCGAAACACCAAACTATTCATTTTACAGTAATTAAAAGAAAAGCAGCAACTCGTGGCATTTACAGAAGCTCCAACCAGCAAGTGGTTGTCATTTCTGCTAGATAAGACTAAAACGATGAAATATCTGTCCATCTACTAATTGATTAATCAACTAAAAGTCTCAGTGCTTAACTACACACAGAGGGGCCACTGCTGAGATCAGGATTCAGGACCTTCCTGCTGTGAAGTGATCGTCCTAACCCCTGAGCTGCTGCACTTCTTCCTCTTTATATGAACCCAACAGTCAGAAGAATGACCTTTTGTTTACGTTTTCAAAACACAAATCTCCTTTTGCAGCTGTCACCCTCTGCAGTAACTGAAAGCTTTGTTTTTCACCTTTTTTTAAAAAAATCTTTTCTAAAAGCTCAAGGGAGGTGTTTCACTGAGAGTGCACGCTCTGCTTAACATTCATACAGTCAGGCATGTTCACAGCTGGGAGCTGCCCAGTGCGATCACATCCCTCTACTGCCGGCCACCTGAGCAGCTCCACCGAGGCATCTGGGGGATAAAGGTCTTTTAAAGCCTCCGTGTTTTAAATGCTTAGGGAGTTTGTCACCTGGGCTGCAGATTTGAACGGGCGGCGTTCCAATTTCTAGTAGGGAATGCGAGCCGAGAGCTCGTGCTCTGGATGTATTGTACACACTGTCTTTACTGTAGCGTCAGCTGGCAGCAAAGTGAAAATGAAAGCTTTGTTAGCAGTGGAGCAGACCACACATTGCAAGTGGAAAGGGGGGGGGGGGGTTCACGTCTGGCCTGAAGGAACTGTACACTCTGATCACTTCTACTGTAGAATGTAAAGACTTCAGACCTGAAACAAATTGGTTATTTAACAGCCTGCCACTGGCATGCTTCTATGTTGGGGAAATATAACAAGATCATTGCATCACCGGGGCATTGCACTGTGAGTATGAGCAAGGCAGCAAGGCCGGGCAAGCAGCGTGTGTGGAAAGCCTCTTTCACTTTAATTATGAATGTGGCTGGACTAGTGCATTTATTCCTGCTAACTATCTCAAGGCTAGTATTAGAATTTCACTGCAGGTGGCTAAGTGTAGGCTCAACCTGGCTAGTAAAATGATATAATGAGCCCGCTATTGCTTTTGTAGAACTTTGGACTCTCTGTAGTAACATACTATCTTCACACGTCCGAGTCTGATTTGCTTGGATGCAATGCGGCAAAAAACAAGCAATGCATTTCACTTTTTGGTTGTTCCATGCACACACACGCACAAACACACACCCTGATCCTTTTCACACGTATATGCATTTCTACTTGTACTCGTGCAACACCGAGGCATTGGTGCAAAGTGCTGAGCAAAGCCTCACAGGGTGAACACCAATCAGTGTGTCACACAATGATGAACAATTGTCCCCTCAATCACACACACACACACATTCAGCGCAGCATAACCCGAAGAAGGATGGAACGCTGTGTCAATTTGGACCTGCAGTTTGCTACTATCGGGCGGGAGCGCAGAGAGTGTCTTGGCGCTGATATCCATCTAACAATGTTCTCGTGTTTTCTTTGTCCTCGATGGGGATTTATGGCCTGGCAGCAGAGCGAGTTGGTGTCGGCGCTGTCCTGCGCCGGTTTCGCTGCCGATCGTCTGTTTCCACTTACAGTAATGAAATGAACAGGTCGTGGGGCATCGGGGGCTCAACAGGTTGGCACATGAGTGTCTGAGTTGAACCACAAAGTGTGTTTGAACTATATGCAGAGACATCTACAGTTAAACCAAACTTTATATATAGTAGCACTGGAAAAAATCGGCAAAACTCTACATCACGATAAATTGCCACGTTCACTTTACGTACAACAGTTAATGTAATGATAGTCTGTTTGTCTTCTGGTGTTTGTCCTAATTATTACAGTATGACCAGCAGATGTTTCTGGACTTTCTGGTCCAGACTGTGAGCTGATTGGTTGGTTGATCTCCAGGTTGCATTTTTAATTAGCCTGTATGGGATTCTAGGGTTATGATGACATGCATACACCATGAAACGATTTTACAGTGTCAGCAGATATATTCACATTCAAGCTAACGTGTCAAGCTAACACAGTGAACATGGTACATAGTTCCTGCTAAATATCAGCATGTTACAATTGTCATTATGAGCGGGTTAGCACGCTGACGTTAGCATTTAGCTCAAAGCACCACTTTGCCAAAAGTACTGCCGCTAGCATGACTGGCTTAATCAAGGCTAAAGCCAATGCGGTTTTAGTTATCGTGACGCTGTTGTGTTCGGAACAGGCAGCAAAACGTTTGAGTTTATAGACGGAGCCTTTTAAACTTTAAACAACCCTGTGAATTTTTCTGATACAACATTATGAATGACCTTTCTGCTGCTGTTTGGTGGCATTCAGTTGTGATCTAGCAGTTCTGACGTGCCTGTCATTGATAATCACATCATGCGGGTATAAAGAGTCTGAAGCTGGCGGTGTTAGTCATGGTGGTGGTCTTTTTGTCTTAATTTCCTGCTGTTGTTGATGGTGTTGTTTTAAAGTAGGCCTCCAGTGAGCCATTTGGAACTCTGTAAGATATTGCAGTGTTCATTTTGTTAAGTGCATAAGTGTTTACATTTCCAGCACACACACACACTGGTTTATGGGTGTATTATAAACGGCAAACATCTTTATGGGATTGTTTTCTTTGTCGAGTCACACATCCATCATCAGAGTTGAGGGCAGAATTGTTTAGCATCTTTTTCATCATTTCAGAGGATGGCATTTAAGATTTGTCCAGTTAATTTAACTGCCAACGTCAACCGGGGAAATAAATCATATTATAACTCAAGCGAAGAAGTAGGATTTTTAAGAAAATTAAACATGAAAACAATGGCTCCGTTGCCGGAGCGAAGTGTGAGAAATTTCGCCAGCAGCTCCCCTACAAGCTGAAATTGTTCATTCACGTGCCAATCCATTTAAAGAACAACTGGCCGAATTACCCTTTAGCTATTTTCCATTGATGCCTATTGAGAGCGCTGACATGATTGACTTAACCTTTGCTTGAGCGTCCTAAGTTATAGGTCCCTCTGGTGTCTGTGCAGAGAAGAAGGGCACGTCGGAGGAGATTACTGAAAGTAAGAGGACTCTGGCTGTCAATTTGAGTCAGGACAGCAAGGACAAGTATCACTCAAGTAATCCGTTTCAGTGAAAACATCCCAGATAATAAATTCTGATAGGAGGAGGAGGACATACGTCTGAGCCAGGAGTATAGATGATTGCAGCGCTTAAACTATGCAACATTTATCCTTTAATAAGACCCTCATAATCTGCATAGTCCAAATACTGTAATTATGTTTAACACATCAGAGGATATTGCAAGCTGGTTGCTTTAGAGACACTGAACATTATACTGCATCCCTGTACTGCTGTGGTACAGAGGTCATTTAATTAAATACACCGTTAAGAATGCAGTCTGCCTCCAGCTCCCTCTGCCACGTGGAGCCTTTAAGCTCAAGTGTTGTTATAAAAGAAGAAGAAAAAAATCACTTTCATAAACCTTCAACTATCTCTAGAGCTTTGAAGCTGCACATGTGGTATTTATTTTGCAATAAATGTTAGACAAGCAGCATGCTCAGACTGCATGTTCATGCCTTTAATTAGCCAACAAAATGAATAACCATGGCCACATGAATCCAGCAACAATATTTTCCATAATTAAGCCAAGGACATAGGTTGTCATGCATAATGCAGTAGATCATTGCCAAAAGTATCGCTAATTGTGAATTTTGTAGGGGTTTTCCAGCTGGTTTGACTACACCATGCTTTATGGTCCCCTTCTTATTTCCATAGATTATAAAAATTGAATCTGCATTTTCCCTCTACTGATTGAGGATAACACTTTTGATGGAGGTAAAGTGGTGGAAATAGCCTGGTCTGCCTGCAAACGTTATCAGTTTGGTGCACTAGTGTAACGAGACCTGGGACGCAGGGATGGAAAGTGATGACTTGTATCTATAGCGAACCAGACAGCGTTAATTTGCACGCTGTTTGATGAAATACATACATCAGAATGCACAAAATAATAATATTGCTTTTCTAAATACTCAAAGATGGTTAGTAAACAAGTAATGGGTGCACCAAAGATGCACAGAAAAACCATCATAAACAGCGCTGTTTTAGTGAGATTGGCTGATGTTGCAGAGCATGAGTCAGTCACAATACTGGCTGCACCTTTTCATTACAGTGGTCATAGTAATAACTAATAATGTAAGTCAGTTATAAGGTAATCAATCCTCCGATCTAGTTTAGTTTGACTTTTGGTGATTTTCATGGGTGATTTTCCACACCTTCAAATCGCAACAGATACCATGTTGCCCCAGTTTGGATATCTTGTTTGTCTTTTGGCTGAGTTATAGCATATAGAGAAAATTTAATTTTGGTCCCAAAGGTTGCTTTGGGATCTCAGACTGTTTATGTGAAATGTAAACAGTGAATATCGTGTCATAATAAAATCCATAAATCCAGTAATGCACTTTCCTGGGTGACTGATCGCGTCAGTGTGAGTTTCCTGTCAGTGACTGGAATACGGATGACTCACTTGGAAGTGAGTCATAAAGACTCTCTCCTCTTTGAGTATCTCTTTTTTTTTTTTTTCCTTGCCATGAAAGCTCTAAAGTTTGAAGTTGAAGTGTGGTAAAAAATGTCCTCCCTTGTCCCACCGTATAATCTTCAAAATGGTCGCAGTAGAAAGGGCAGAGGACCTGTCCTTCCTGTGCCGGAGCAAGGTTTTCTTTGAGACGGACTATTATTGAAACACTTCCAAGTGATAAATGATTGCAATTAAAAGCACAGACTGCTCTGTCCCCCAGATTCCAATAAATGCTCCGGCCCTCTGATGGTGTGTCATTATGGGCAGCGTGAGAGCATGCTCTCCCTCATAAACAACCTTGGCATCCAGTCCCCAGCGCTCCAGCCAGTGCAGTCAGTCACACTCAGTTCAGAACAGCAAAGGATAGCTTTTTATTTGATGTCTTGAGGCAAAAAAATGAGCTTGTGAGACTTTAAGACACTGACATTTCCTATACTCTGCTTATTTAAACGGATTATAAACACTGTAAGTGCATGAGCCAGAACACGCTGTAGCAGATTGCACTAATGGCAGAAAGTGAAGGCTTATGCATTCTTTTTGCCAGTAAAGATCTACTGTAGTTTGTGCTGCTTTGCCTATCCGTCTCGCGACCTGAAGGGGCTTCAGTCCATTTGGCTTGTACACAGATCTATTCCCAGTTTTCCTGGACCCAGATCTGCCTTTCATCATTGGCAGTGAAGCACATGACTTGATGTCCTGTTCCAGAATTAGTAAAATCATATCTCAGCAGACGTATTTAAAATGCAAAACAGAAGGGGGCTTTATTCAGGAATTTGGTCTTTGTGGTCACAGCAATGCGCCCAGTTGGCTTTGGTTTTAAGACAGACCATGCAGTGGCCATGTGTTCTTATTCCTCTTTTTCCTAAGTTGATTTCACTGCCATTTTTCCAGCCTGCTGTAAGGAACTGGAGGCTGTTTTATTAAATAACAGCAATGACATATCGCTGTGCCCGACTCTAATCTTAGGGTTTATTTGTATTTGGGCCGACCAGATTGGAACCAATGGCACATCTGTATCCACTACCCTCATCGTCCATGTGATTTATCAGATATAAAATGCGCCTTTCTCTTTAGAGAGCGGGGACTGTGTTTGAATTACTTTCCTTTTATTGACTTGGATCTGCAGATCTCACACTTGCAGAGGCAGAATTGTAATCAGCAGATGTCCGCTGCTGGCAGCTCTGGTATTCTGGATGTCGGCTATAATTTGTTTTGGCGCGTTAGGAAATATTTGGTGCTACAAAGAGGAATTCATTACACCTCAGGAAAGGCAAAGTCAGCCTTTGCAAAGGAGCTAGACGTTTTATCTCCTGTCCTCAGTCAGATCTGTATATGCATTTATTGTTGCACTTCCATTCACCTTTTCACAATTCGCTCATTTATCAGTTGGGATGTTTTGTGGTGGAAGTATTGTTCTGTGGGAAAGATCTAAACAATCCTCCAACACACATGGTATCACAGGCTTTTCTTAACATGTTTCTGCGTAGGTTCACGACATGCCACCAGATCCCACCCACCTCCAATTAGGCCTACTTTCTACATGTACAGTGAAGATTTCTAATGTTTATGCGAGCAAGTAAAGCTGAGAACCTGAGGCAAAAGATGCTGAATTCACAATATTACTCACTGCTTTTAAAATTAGACAGAGATGCAGAGTATGTATATATCCAAAGCATCCCATTCCAGTGAAGCCCGATGAAAGAATTCCCTCTGAGCTATGGAAGGTATCACATTTATAAATGCAGCCTAATTATTTTGCGTTCCCTTTCAATCTAATCTGTCCAACTAATGTGGGTCTGCTCCAAGTTTTAACATGCTGTATGTAACTATTGCATCAATTCATCCTCCTTATGTTTTGAGTTTTTAAAAAGAGGCAGATGGATCATCTTTAAGCAGATGTTATTAACTGGGGCATTAAATCAAAATAGCCACACAGCACTTGTGCCAATTTAGTATTCTGCTGGACAGAAACTGATGCCAACAGTGTAACTTCAGGCGAGCAGGTCAGACTGATATTACACTGGCCTTTTTCTTTTTTTGGGAATCATGCCAACGTGGATAAAATCCACTACTGGCTAGGCTGCCAGACCCTGCTCATCTGCCGTCCTCGTCCCCTGTGTCTCGCTGGGTGTAATTTCAGTTAATTGCTAGCTGCCAAGTGTCTGTCACATTTGTCCCTGTTTTGCGCAAAAACAACATGCAGCCTTGGGACTCAAACACTGGAACGAGGTTTTCAAGCAAACCTGCTGTCCGCCCACTAACCCTAATGAATATTTGCCTTAAAAGTAGCCATTGATTACCTTGCTGATTGGCTTAAATTTAATTTGCCCAAAAGGCTTTTGCCCATTTCTGTAATTGATCATATGACAGTGTGACGCTATCAGTAATACGGAGTTGACTTCTAGGAAGATGCATAGCATGTCGCCAATCATTAGCTTTTATTTAAATATCATGCAATTAAACAGTTTTGTCATACATTGACTGTGTATGAGCATGTTTGGTTCTTGTATTGATGGAATACTATTTCTTTTCTGTAGTTGAAAACAGCTGCAAAGGATGGCTCTTCAGGGAACATGTTTTAAAGAAATAGTTGTGCTGCAGGTGAGTGTACTGTATAAGATGAGTTGACAGGTTAAAATATATCTGTTATTAATTGGACTCTGCAGTTGCAATTAAATTGTTGAAGTGAAAAGTAGGGAATCACTGCCTCTGATTGAGACTAGGATACCACCTTTCTTGAGATCTGCAGGAGACAGATTAAGGTGTTAAGAGATTAACACCTGGCAACAGAGGCGTCAGCAGAACTTTGGGGCCCCATAAAAGAGAACCTACCGGTTGCCCCTACCAAGCTGGGGCCCCATGAATAATCCAGGTTTATCCCCCATTAACGAAGCCCCAGCCTGGGAATAACTTGAGTTTAAATCAATTCAGTCAAGTAATCTTACTGTCAGTGTCCTTTTCCATGTGAAAAGATGTCTAAATAAGTAAAAATACTCACAAGAGACAGTGTGGTGATCAAGCAAAGAGTAATCACTACATTCCAATTTTCATTGGAATTAGCTTAAATGTATACATTTGTACAGCAAATGGCATCACGTGTAGTTGGTAGTGAACTCCCGATGCAGTAAGGCATTTTCTTGGTACCATTTGAGATCCAGCTCCCTTGAAAATTCCCAATATGCACCATGAAAATCAGCTGTTCATTATCCATAAGATTGATGCCAGAGCATGGCTTTTGTTATCTCTTATGTAAATTGGGGGAATATGTTGTTGATCTTAGATTCGTTTGTATCACATGCTAGCTGGGAATCTAGATGCAGGTCACTGACCCAGTAGTATCACAATGAATCACCAGCTCGGCAAAATAATCAGTGCCCGAGGTCCAATTCTCTGTAGAGTAACTTATTACTTCTGAACTAGGAACCAGTTTGAGCCATAGCCAAAAAGAGTCGCATTAAGATGCAGGGGGATGGGAGGGCGGCACTGCTGTCCACTGCCAGATAAGATCCCTCACAGAGGGGATTTGAAATGTCCCAGAAAATGACTACTGATTACACTGCGCCCAAAGCAACGATAAAATCAAACTGAAGCCCAAGAATTTAATATTCAAATTGAATTTCCTTGAGATATTAAATACTGCTGTCAGCTTAAAGCCTGAAAGTAACTTTAAGCTCGTGTCTGACCAATGCTGCTTTTGTCTGCCGCTGCCATCACCAATGCGTGTTTTGTGACCATGTTTCCATATTTTGCCCTTAAATGGACAGCAGCATACACAGTGCAGCCTTGTGATGAGCTCGACACCCTACGATTGGTGGGTGATTGTTCTGTGTTGTATTGCCAGAACTTAAAGCGGGCTATATTAGGAGTGAGCTCGGGTTGAGATAAGATCAGCATTGAGTTTTGTTCAGGTGTTAAGTTTGTCGGGATGGTGTGTCCTCAGCAGTGGGAGCTTATCGATGGGAACAGAGGGGACGAGAGGTTTTCATCAGGTCATCAGTGATTTGCTGCCTCTGTGAAAATGTGAAAACCTTATTTTGTTTGACACACTCGGCAGTGATGCGCTAACTTGTAACAACGGTTTTTTGATAAAGATAACGGTTTATTCACACGTGGTTAGGCCAGAACTAGTTCTGCTTATATTAGGTGTAGAATTTCACATGTTGTGCCTTTTACTTGTAAAACGTATGTGTTATCAGCCAGGAAATCTACATTTAAAGTCAAACCTACACCATGTTCCTGAAAACATACGCTTATTAAGTAGCTGCATACAGCTTTTAAAATGGTTAAATGCTGATCCTGTCTATAAATTATTTCTGCCATTTTTAACTTCTACAGCAATCAATTAAATGGGCTCAATTTGACTCGGGCATTGGTCTGCCTATATTATTTTTTTTTGTATGTGCTGTATATCTGCATCTAAGATTGTATACACGGCTTTACAAATTCTTGATCGGAAAGAATACTAATGATCATTACCCTAGTAATGCAAATGTTAGCATGCTAACACGCTGAACTACCACTGTAAACACGACACCTGCTAAACATCAGCACGTTAGCGTTGTCATTGTTAGCATGTAGCTCAAGGCACTACAGCCCCACAGAGCAGCTAGCGTCTGTGGACTAGACTGAGGGTTTAAATGTTAAATGTCAGGCTCATTTCTTTCTTACTAAGCGCATTATCACGTCTAGTGATATATTTATTTTCAGTTATCTGAGCTACATTTCCTTTTGGAGAACAGACAGATTAGTGCTTTTAATTAATTACCTTGTAGAGTGAAGTGAATCACTGACATGAATAATTTAGCACGTCTTTGCCAGTATCACCATTCACTAAAAGGCAGAGAATGATGGGAGGGTCATTATTTAAAGGGGTTTTCACATCACCAGTGTGCCTTTCTATTCTAATCATTAAGTGAAACCAAGAGCGGTCACTGAGACTCATTCAATTAAATAGAGTCATCAAGTGTAACGCAGTACCGCTTGTCCAAGCGTGGTCAAAGATCTTCAGAGCGTTACTGCGGCATGCTGGGTGCTGCTGCCTGCAACACGATCACGTAAACTGTCATAGAGGATAACTTGTTGCACGCCTGGAGTCATGGTCTGCTCTTGTGAGCCCCCGCCTTCGTGGCGCCGCGGTGCTGAAGGGACGTCAAGGAGCCGGAGCTAAGCTGTATAAGTTAAGGCCTCGTCTCAGACACACACACAGAAGCCCTCGAGGAAAGACGCACGGTGCTAGTATCACGCACGCGCGCAGATGTAGCTAGTTTCAGTCTGATAACGTAGGCGGAAAAAACATTTGTGAGAGAGAGAGAGAGATGGTGAGGAAATTAAATGCAGGGTCTGATGATGGATGCTATTAATGCCTGAAATTAAAACCTATCGTGGCCAATTTCACACACACGGATTAAACACAGAATGTCCCTATTATAGATCCACTGAAATCAAAACAGTTTGCACTTGCTTTATTAAATCCATACATGCAGGCCATCATTTGTCTCCGCGCAGCACTTACTGTACATATACACCCTTATACCACAACAAAGACGCGGCAAACTCAGCAGCACCGCTCATCGGCTTACGCACAAGAATTGGCCCAAGCTTCACTGGTATCGAGCCGCCGCCCGTGGCCAACTGAAGACGTTTGAGTTTGTACATAAATAAGATAAAAATTGATCAAACATCTATTGGCCGCTCTGTTTCGGTTCATGGTTCAAACTGAGTTAGGCCCAATGAGGTTTGACTCTCTAGCTTGACTTGAGCTTTAAGATAAATGACTCCTGAATCCCAAACCTTGAGCGTAGCAGTTGAACTATGATGGATCAGTCCAGGCTCATTTTGGGGGGGGTAATATTCTCACAAGTATTTTTGTGGCTAGCAAAGCTAGTTACACTATGTCGCGTGGTAATTATATGTTGCCGAGGCATTTTCCTTTGTTTACAACTGTCTTAAAGTATTCAATCTCATTCTCTTGTATTGCTGCAGGCTAAAATGGCTATGGCAGCTTTGTTACTCAGAGGTGGCTGTAAATTACATTTCCGATGAGCTGCACAGTCAGCTGCAACCTGCAGTCCCTCAAGCTGCTACGGTCAGTTTGTTCCTTTCAAAGACGGCAAAAGTGTGGCATGACTTTGTGTGTGTGCACGTGATGACTGAATCAGTCAAATGTTTACAGTATCCTTGATATACTTGATTCTTCAGGACAACACCACCCTTTTTTTTTTTTTTAAACCAGCAGAATGGTAACCTTTGACCTTTTCGTGGGTAAGGGCACTAGAGCTCAGCACGAGACGCTCTCTGCGTTATCGCACACACGTTCTCAAGCGTCAGATCCATTTTGTCAATAAACTAACGGGGCAAACACTAATCAGACAGCCATGACTGCATGCTCTTTTCCTGCCCGATTAAGCGCTGTGCCACTCGCACCGCTTTACTCCACTTCACCGTTCAGTTTTTATCGCCTTCATGTTCCTACAGCTTTTCACCAACAGTCATGCTTTCAGTCCCGTTGGTGAAAGCACAGCTCGTCCGATTTCGCTCTTCCAACGTTTGCGCTACGTCCCGACCTCCCCCTCTGTTCAGTTGCGTCCCGTGGGTTTTTGTCTGCGTTTCCTATTTTGCTTTGACATCCGTCCTGTCTGTTCAGTTCCTGCCCTTTGAATAGCCACACCTGTTCCCTAGTGTTCACCTGCTCCTAATTCCCTCGTTAGTCCATCGTCTATATATCGGTTCCTTTCCTTTGTTCTAACTCTGTTTGTATCCTCGTGTGTTCCACGGCTTGGATTATTTGCCCTGTGTTTCGTTTCCGTGTTCCAGCCTTTGCCTTGTATGTTCCCCGTGCCTCTGTCTCCGGACCTGGACTTGTCTGCCCGCCTACTTGTACCTGTATTACCTGAATGTAGGTTCCTTTGTACTGATAAATCGTTGAACAGCTCCTGTCTGTCTGTGCTGTCTGCATTTGGGTCCTTTCCTGCTGCCTGAACCACTCAACATGACAGGAAGCCCACCACATTGTCCTTGAGTGGCCAAGCTAGAAAAGATGTCTCTGTGTAGGATGGCAATGCTTCCAAATAAAGCCCACCTGGTGTCAAGACCAATATCCCTTGATAAGAAAAGCCACATCTGTCTAGTTCAACCTCACTGAGTGTTTTTGACTTGTCGATGATTCTACAAAATCCCTTTTTTTTATCTTTTCAGAAGATCATGCAGTATTTGCAGCCTTGCCTCAATGATCTGTTTGAACTCGGTATATTCTAGTGCACTTTAATGGACTACAGGCAACCTAATGCCAAGATGGCTGACAAAAACAAGGGCAAAAACTAGGAATGTGGTTGTGTTTCATGTAGTCGATATGAAAAAAAATGAAAGTATACTTTGATATTGATTTTGCAAATCGCTGAGAACACAACTAGTTGTTGACCTGACATACGGCCACACCACAACAATCTCATTCAGGTATTGTTTTTCTCTTGCCAGGTAGTTTGACTCTGAACCATTCTCCTGCCCAGAGCCAATTTTCCACTGAGCCGCCATGATGTTACCAGACCAGGTTGCAGATTTATGACACAATTTTCACAGCCTTTATTCGATGATGTAATTGTTACCACTATGTCCCTTTATAGCCCAGGTTTCTAGAGGCCTCTTACAACTCCCATCGGCCATCTTGACATTAGGTTATAAACATGCAGTGCAGCTCTACGTGTGCTATTATTTTTTACCTGTGATCGTAGCCTTGACATTGACGTGAGTGCTGGCGTGATTGACAAATGATTTGCAGCACGCGAGCGCTCGTCCTCACACCCACTGACATCAAACCTCGCACTAAACTTTTCAGAATAGCCCCGAGCAGGAGGGGAAATGGGCTTGTGCGCATTTAGGCAAGGCTGTGTTTTTTGTGTAATGTGGTCATCATTGTAAACACTGGATGGGTCACTTTAGTTCGGTAGTCATGTACCAAAAACTCCCTTTGGTACACTGACGGGACTGAAACACTTTTGTCAAGGAGCATGCTTGGTGTGCTTGTGTGAAAAGACTTGACAGCTGACATGAGGCCACAGGATCCATATCATATTCATAGCATGTCTTCTACACCTAAATATGCAACCCAGTGAACTAGTTGCATATTTAGGCAGCAGGTAGACACAGGAAAGCAATAGAGGGAGCTCCTCCTGCACCTATTTTCATCTGATTCCTCATTTTAAATTGCCTGTGAATCAAATCCAGACCTATATTTTGCGCCATGCTAGCAGTGTTCCTCTATGGATTGAAAACCAGCCTGTTGCTTCACCAATTGTTCCACATTGCAAACATTACCTGCCGTTAACGTGGTCATTGTGATCTTTTTAGCATGCTAACGTTAGCATTGATCCAGAAGCACCGCTGTGCCTATGTACAGTTTCACAGAGATGTTAGCCAAATATCAGCTGCTCATATTTTCTGTAACTTAGCATACATGCAAAAATAAGAACACGGTAGCTTGTACTAGTAGCTTACAGCAGATGCAGCACAGATGTTGTAACAATTCATGTTCATTCCAAACCAGTTGTGTGTGTGTGTGTGTGTGTGTGTGTGCTTGTGCCCAGGTTACTGTTACTTCAAGCTCACTTACTGTACGTCTCATTATATAATCATCATTTCTGGGATTTTTTTTTAAGTCTACCAAATTCCAAAAGCAATCTCTTGCTGCCTTTTGAAGCTACCTGCTACAGCTTTTAACAAATACAGTGCAAAAATACAGTGTTGTTGTCCTGAAGAACCAGCTGCGAGAGGCAGCCTTATGTGTATGAACTTTAATAGACCCTCGCCTCTTGCATGTCCAGTTTCCTAGCATGTGCTTTGGCTTTTAGTTGCCTGGGTAACCGCAAGACCTAACGCTGTATTTCCCAGGTTACCCTCAGATTGTCCACAAGCGCGGGGTGCGAGCTCGTCTCATGAGGCTCTTTCCATGCTCCACAGCCAAAAAGCCGCCGTCCAGTATTCAAAGCAAGTTGCTCTTCCAAGGCTCTCTCTCCCTCGTTCCCTCCCTCCCTCCCTCCCTCTCTCTGTCTCTCTCTCTCTTGTGATGATTTTTTTTGTTGTTGTCCAAGATGCTTTTGCTTTCTGTAGCTTTTCTCCGTGTGGGGTCATACGCTCAGCACCAGGCCGTAGTCGCACACGAATGCCCGAGCTGGGGTTCAGCTACAACAATCATTGACATTTCGGTTTTACGGTTGAAGTAAAAAGAATGCTTGTTGAATGTGTAATTTGATGTAACATTGTTATGCAGTGTTTTAGTCCAATTTTCTCCAAACCTTGTTCTTGATTTTCTACATTAATTTAGTCACTACTGAAAGAATATTCTTACGTGTTGCAGAGTATTTTCATCGCAATCATACAGTAAACGCACAAGTGGCATGTATGATATTAAACAAGGTATATAAACATGAGCCTAATGATGACGCAGCGGTACGTCTACAACTTCTGGACTAATTCAATGATGAGAATGAGCAGCTATTTTATTTCCTTTCCTTTAACATATCAGTTAACATGACCTATGAATACAGAGCATTAGCTCCACAGCAGCAGGTTAATTGTCTGTTAGAAGACTTGGCCATTTCACCGTGGGCCACAATAAGACCTGTGGAGCTAATGAGGCATCTAGACACTGTGCCACCCTTCAGGTATATGAGAGGCCTTGCGCCAACAAGACAAGTCAAACGCCGTGCTGCGAGGACAGTGCAGTCAGTGACGGGGCCCAGACAGCATCTGCCATCATTACAGGCCCATTAAAATGTTTCACAGTGTTCAGCCCGCCCTGCTTCATGAAGAGCCTCTGCCACGAGGACTTTGAGCTGGGGGCCGCAAAAACACCAATTGCCACTGCTGTCGTATTTGGTGTAGAGAAGAAGAGGGCGTTCAGATTTTCGTTTGGCTTTGTGAGGTAACATTTGCAAATAAAAGGCCCCGACATCACGAAGAGAGAAGGGGCTTCAAGGTGGAATCGCTTTGAGTTCTCTTTATCAAGAAGGTTAATGTAGAGTTTGCCACCATTTCATGCCAAAATGTGGCCGTTTGGATAAAGAAGTTGCAAACGTTGAGGTTTATTTGCTTAGCTGTTGCTGATGTTTGGAAGTGTAATGGGATATCTCTAATTCCAGCCTCGAAAATGCAAGTTTTCCAAAGACTCGCTCTACCAGCTGTTCACATCTGACCTTCTTCCTCCTCCTCTCCAGACAGCGTTGAAGATGAGCTTGAACTATCCGCAGTCCGCCATCGCCCCGAGGGCCTGGAACAGCTTGAAGCCCAGACACGTTTCTCCCGCAAGGAACTACAGATCCTTTACCGCGGCTTCAAGAATGTAAGTGACAGGGCCGCCATACAGCCTCGCCGAAACATGTGCACAACTCTGCTCTAATGTGGACATTTTATTATTTATTACCTGCTTGTGTACTTGGCAGGTGTGTTAAGGTTTCACCACTTCCTTCAAGTCCTCATTACTATCCAGGATCCACCCTGCTTGTGTTGCAATAAAATAATAATCAAGCATTTGAGGAATGCTATTTTGCTGAATCATCTTCAATTAAATGTTATCACGTCCAATTGTGCAAAATTGAAATTTCTGTACACTGTTCACTGTTCCAAGGATAATTAGGTCATATCTCGAACACATTGTGGAAGATTACAGATGAGCAATCGGGTCAAAGTCCTCCAGAGCAGCCCATATAAAATCGCCTCACTTCATTGTCACCTCTGCTGTGAGGCGTAATGAGGGTGTCCCAGAATGAACTCAACCCAAATTGTCTGGCAATGAAATGGAGGAGGATGGCGAGAGTCCTGTGATAGCGGAATTCCCATAGGGCTACAGTTTCCTGTTGAGCCTGCACTATGCTCCAGCCAAGTCCCTGCAAAGCCTGCCCATTAGTCCACTTCCACTTGAGACAGAGTGAGAGGTAAGAAGTGCACTAATGAGGTCTTTAATTTGTGCCGCACACTCTGCCTGACGTCCTCCAACACTGAGGGAGAGAAGATTGCATGTTTCTAGACACCCTCCTCCCAGGTTTCTTTTTACGTTACAGATTTTGCATTTTTATTTTTAGCCACGCTAGCGACATAGCTCCAGGGACGGCAATGTCACTCGGTCGGTTCACCACTTTGATCCAGCCTGAAATATCTTGACAACTGTTGGATGGAAGATTCGTACAGAGATTCGTGGTGCCCAGAGGATGGCCCTATTGACTTTGGTCACCCCTCTGGCTTTTTATCTGACACCACCAGGACGTGTTCACGTATTCAGTGAAATACCTCAAATTCAGCATTAAGTGATCCTAATGACTTGTATGGTCACCATGACGTTGGCATTTGAGTCAAATGTCTATTGGATGAATTGCCATGAAATGTGTTGCAGGCATTCATTCTCCGGCCTGTCTTGGCCAGGACACTCTTGAAACAATTATTTCGCCTTTTTCCTGGTTAAATAAAGGTTAAATAAAATAAAATATTTTCCCCTCAGGAGGAATTCTAATCACTTCGGTGAGCCCCCTTATTTTTTTTACCTCGCTCTACCACCTGGTCAAAAAAAGGTTCAGTTTGTCCAAAACTTTAATTTGTGACCAAATACCTGCAAAACTCATGACATCCCCTACAACCTCAGCTGCACTTTGTGTTTAGTGCTACTTGGCAAATGTTAGCATGCTAACACACTAAACGAAGACGGTTAACATGGTAAACATTATACTTGTTTAACATCAGCAAGCTAAACATGTCATTGTGAGCATGTTTCCAAGCTGATGTTTGCATTTAACCCAAAGTGCCACTGTGCCTAAGTGCAGCCTCACAGCATGCTAGCATGGCTGTGATCTCTTAGTCTTGTCACATCACAGATTATAGTTATTTTGTGTGCTAAGGATAGACCTCCTTTTCCTTCGTATTCAAAGTTACTCATCACAGCTGTGTAATTAGACAGATGTTGTCGTGGAAGTCCAAATTGGAAAAAGAGAAAGAGTTGTGGCACTTAAATTACAGCAGCTGAAAAGCTTTTGTCTATCACTGAGTCCGTAGTGTAGCTCGCATTTTAACTGCCAGGGCCAAACAGCTCATCTCTGTCTTGCCACAACCCGGTGACATTGGCAGAATGAAGACCAGCTTTAACAGCCAGCCAGACTAATAGAAGCTGGCATGGTTCCCAAGATGAGAGATGTGGCCCTTTGTCCTTGCTTGTTCAGGGTTTCGAAGCAAATCAAATGCCTTTCAATGCGGGTGGCAAGATGAGGTCATTTGTCTTGACAACAAACTTGTCATTCACTTGTAGCGCAGGTGGTCAAAGTGGAGCTTTGCCTTAGATCCAATATGTCTAGCAGGGACCAAAACAAGAGCAGTGGCTCCTGCTCTTAAGGTGGAATTTGAGCCAAGATCACCTTAAATGCATGAGAGAATCCATTGTTTCATAAATCCCTTGACCCCAGACTACAGGAAAGTAACTCAATATTGTCCTCACGCCTGGCTAAATCTGCAGGGCTTTCACAGTTCACAGTTCAGGCCATCGCCTCGGGCATTAGATTAAGATCTCACTGTTTCTATTCCATCAGCGACGATGCCTCTGTTCACAGGTTTATTTCATTCCCCACGCTGCTTATTGCCGCATCGCTTCACGAGTCTCGGAAAGGAATTTCACAGATTGTATTTGTGATTTCATTATCATGGATGAGCAAAATCTCCAAGCATATCAAATGAATACAAAGACATTTTCTGACCTTGTGCTCCTTCTAATGAGATTGGCACTGAATAATGTGTAAATTGGAACAACATGCAAGGTCAAGTGGAAAATTACACCCTCATTTGTTATAATTCTACATTCTACTCTATTATTCCTATTCCTCTTTGTCCCTTATTTCAGTTTTGATTTAGAGGAGGATAATGGAAGATGCAGGTGTGAACCATAGAGAATAAACTACAAATGCATCTTCACAAATTCCATTAACATTCTTGTTTCCTAAGATGCTATGCTAAAATCCTTATATCATAAATGTAATCTATCCAAATGTAAATGATTTGATGTCGTTAATGGGGTCATTTATTCATCTATTAGCGCTTCACCGATGCAGAGAAAAATTCATTACAAGAAAACAGCAAATCCAAAAGCAAAATATTAATGACTTCTGTAAAGAGCCGTGTGTGAATCAGGTCCTGACTTTTAGCTTAGCGACATCAAAGTTTATCCTGACGGGGCCTAAAAGTGAGCGTAACTATTTTAATGAACTCTGAATTGAATTGCAGAGGCACTGCGTTGTACGTGATGCTAACTAGATAGCGGCTTCATTCTCAATTGGAAAAACCGCCTCCCTCGCCAGTGTCGTCTTTATAGGGTACGATCAGATGAATCCCGCCGTCGAGAATCGCAAAGTTTTACTGGCCTTTTATTTTTCTTTCAGGTCTGTGAGGATGAGTTAGCGAGGTTAGAAGAAGAAGTTGACTTGGGACACAGCCATTTTGTATATTACTGTCACACTTAATCGATGTGTTATTAGTGTTGACAGCTGTAATTGCCCATCTGTGTACAGGCGCACACAGACACACACACACACACACACACACACAGGCGTGCACAGACTCTACAAGCCAGATGAAATTACATGTTTGAAAAATCTGCCCCTCCTCACTTAAAGTGCTTAATTGCATGACATTCCCTTGCATTACTTCAACAGAAGGTTGACTGTTGACAACCCGTTCACTGCAGTGTTGCAGACCATAAACAATGCTCTAATTAACAGAAGTTCTACTGAACAACAACAACAACGAAATACTGCGTGTCAAATGTGAAAAGATGGTGTGGAGCAACTTTGCTTTTGGAGTGGATATGTTTTATGTTCAAGGTTTTTCTCCCAGAACGTCTCTGCTGGAATATAACGCTGAAATGATCCGCTGGTTTAACGTGAACAGCACCACGCACTCCACAGACTCTCAGGCTCCATTAAATCAGGTCACAGACTGCCAGGTTACAATGTGGAGACTCAGGTTGATGAGCATGTGCTCATTCTGTCTACCTAACTTCCCCAAAATTCTTGACCTCACCTCACCCCACAAGATATGTAACTGGGTCTGCGAGACAACAGAAGAAGAGTCTCGGGGGACTCACGCAGACAACCTTGCAGCATCCTCTTAGCTTGAAACACAGGGAGCCTGTTTGAAGCGAGACAACAAGGTTTCGTCTTTATTTTTTCACCCCCACAGCGGCTGATCAGACATGATCACAGGAAGGAGGAAACCCAGCGTGCCCGGTGATTCGTATTAGGTTGCTCACACTGAGGAAATAATTTCTGTCTCACATACCATCACCCCTACAAAATGGACTGTTTTAAACATTAAATCTGCAGATAAAGCTGTACAAAATGTAGAAGTGCATAGGTATATTTTCACTTTTTCTTGAGTTTCTGTGTCAGAGATGTGCTCATGTTGTTACATCCCCCCATGTACAGGCTATTCCTTATCTTTGATTGACAACCGGCGCTATGGCCATGGTTTATTTTTTTTGCATAGAAAACCCAGAGACATACTGTATGTGTGCCACCCGGTTGGGAAATTGTCTAATAGCTGGAGCATTTCCTCTGTTCCAAAGATCTAATATCCTGCCAGATTGTGCATTGTGCAGCCTCACACGAAGCAGAAATTGAACCTGCAAAACTAGCCGCCTTCATCACCATGCTGCTCTGAGCAAAGTCATCCACCAAGGCTTTGGTTGGCCCTTTTTTATAAGAGACAAAAGCATCCTTCTTGGAAGTGTTATGTAAGAGTATTCAGTCTTTTCCACCGAATGCTACCAGACTACCACAGGTGGGTGACTTTGAATAGCAGTGGACAAGATATCTATTGAGGCTCGGGTGGTTTGCAGATTGAATACCACCAGATTGAACATGAGTCTTATTCTGTTACATGCTGTCTGAGAAACTGTAAAGGGTGGAAGTAACAACGAATGTAGCGACGAATCCTTGATGCAATAAAATGTCAAAATGAACTAGAAACTACTTTATTCATTACATCACAACATCACACTGAAAAACGGTGTTTGACTTCCATCTCTAGCTGAAGGTTTCAGCTCTGATGCACTTTTAAGCACACCCAAAAGTGATGTCACGGTGTACTTGACACTCCCAGGAGAACACTTCTACATCACTGAGGCAAAGTTTAACCGCTAGAGAGAGAAAGAAAAGAAATGTTTGGCGACATAGCTAAACATGTTTTAAGGTATTTGTGCACCGGGGTTTCAGTCACACGGATTTAAGGCGAGGACTTTAAAATAACAGGGAGTCTTTAATATACTGTAGATGCTGAATGACCTGTGCAATTCCATTTTGTCTTCCAGGAATGTCCCAGTGGAGTCGTCAACGAAGACACCTTTAAAGACATCTACGCGCAGTTCTTCCCTCAAGGAGGTTTGTGTCGTGTTCTGCAGCTGCTGCTTATCCCCTCTGTGCGTTGGACGGACACATAAATTGCCTTTCACTCATGTTTACAAAAAAATTGCAAAAGTCAAGGGTAATTTAAGTTGCACTTCCATCCAAGATGATGTGAGAGAAAGTCTGAGTAAGAGAACGTAGCTTGTACAGTATTACACAGCCTGGAGTTGCTCGCTCATCATCATGCAAAGATTCTACCAGAGGAACAAGAGAGAAAACATTAGGAGGCTTTGATTTATCTGTTCGGAGAGAAGAAAGGCACACCAGCATGTAATGGCTCACCAGACAGGAGAGAATAATAAAACCTTTAGCTCTTGGTATGTTGTTCTCTTATCGTGGAAGAAAAAATAAAAACATGGTTGTCTTTGAAGTTGTTCAGAGAAGCTACAAAACCTTCCTTTTGAACCGTTTCCTTGTTTGCAGTAGGCGACACTTGAGCTGTAATCAGGACAGATGTTTTTTTTGGTTTCATGCAACATGTTTGTTCTCTCCATAGATGCATCGACATATGCACATTTCCTGTTCAATGCATTTGACACAGATCACAATGGCTCTGTGAGTTTCGAGGTAAGCCAAGTATTGTCATATTGCTACTGTGAAAGGGGTCAGATTTAATATTCTGACGGTGTCATTGTACACGGCTACACCTGTGGGTTTTCCCGTTGCTACACGCCTAAATTAAAGCCACTGCCTTTTAATTTCAACAATTTCAAAAGAAGCAAGCCCCTAAGGCATTGCACTGAAGCATTATGTAATCTGCAACCCCAATAATTTTAATTTATCCCGAGCTATTAACATGTGATTAATATGTATGAAGGGCATATATTTGCTTATTAGGAAGGAAAACCTGTCACTATGCCAAACCAGAGCTTCACTGGCTAATGTGCAAGTCCATTCTGCTCAAAAGTACGCCGAGTCCCTGAGGCCCGACACAGATTATGAGTCTGCTAATAATTTGAATAATGAGGCATTTTTGATTAATGGTGTCTGCACTCTTGCTGTTTCATCGTTTGCTTCCAATTAATACCTGACAAACTATCCCTGCAGAAATGTTGACGCATGAAATCGGCTCAAATACCACCTACGTTTAATACGCATGGTGAATATGGTTGTCACTTTATGTTTTCGTTGATGTCATAGCTTGTTGAGTACTTGCTGTCTACAAAAAGGTAGTCTCATACTGTCTTTATTTTGTCTGATTCTCAGTGAATCTTGTTGTCACTGCAGGATTTTGTCATGGGCCTATCTATCCTCCTGCGAGGCACAATCCAGGAAAAACTCAACTGGGCTTTCAACCTGTATGATATCAATAAAGATGGATATATCACTAAAGAGGTATGTCCCTTTAGACTTTGTGAACAGTGACTGAAATACCCAAATAGCCACCTTTTTATGTGAATTTCAAAGACGTTTTTGTTTGGTGGTAGGTAGCCATGTTTTATTTGTCCTAGTTTTGAGGTACTCCCAGATATTTGCCTTCACGCCAATAGATTTGAGCTGAATGGAATTAAGTTTGTGGTGCTGCCAGCATTGAAAAATGACATTTTTAACAAAAGAGTCTACAGCCATGTTAGTGTGTCTGTACTTATGCTAACATTAGATAATTAGCACTAAACACAAAGTACAGGCTGAAAAAAATGACATTTTTTCTTTTTTATCTGATGATGGCCCCTCGATGAAACATCAGGGCGTCATCAGAGTTATTACAGTTGATCTTCAGGGGAACATGAATGTCTGCAACAAATGTAATTGAAGTCCCCCATTTCACTCAAATCCACCAATGTGAACCGCGCGGTGGCACTACAGGAAATGTCAGGGGATCACCAAAGTCATTGGAAATCCTCTGTGGACCATGAATGTCTGTCTGTACAAAATGTCATGGCAGTCCATCAAAAAGTTGTTGAGAGATTTCAGTCTGGACCAAAGTTGTGGACCGACCGGCACCCATTAGCAGTAGTAGTAGTGTGGCGAAAACTCAACAGCGAAACGGTTTCCCTGCTACTCTGGATAATCGACAAACCTCAGTGTGAACAGTTTTAATAGGGACTTCTTCTTTCAGCAGGAAGTAGTCACACTGTCGACAGTGAGGTCTGAGGATTAGACAGACATGGGGACATTCTTTCTCTTCATTTTCCAAGTGTCATTTTCCAAATCAAATTCCACTCACTGTAATTATGTTGGAGTAGCAGCAGAAATCTCTGAGAGGGATAGCTCAAAATCTTCTCCACATAAAACTTAAATGATCTTCATGGCCTCCCATTAGGGTGTGAATGAGGACTGCATATTTTGTTTGTGATTTGAAGTCGGAACACATTTCTGACTCTCCGTGCGTCATAGGAAATGCTGGACATCATGAAGGCCATTTACGACATGATGGGGAAATGCACATACCCTGTCCTCAAGGAGGAGACGCCTCGTCAGCATGTAGAAGTATTCTTTCAGGCAAGTGCGTCTTTGGCAGCCTTCACTGTACTGTAAATGTCAGTAACGCGGCTTTAGATAACCTTCTTTATTTGTTTTCCATCGTTCCCTCGCTCCGTCTCCAACAGAAGATGGATAAGAACAAAGACGGCGTGGTAACCATAGACGAGTTCATCGACTGCTGCCAAAATGTAAGCTGAATACCCCGACACGTCTCTTTCGCTGCTGTTTTGCTACACTTGCGTTTTCTCATTCCGTTGTTTGTGTTTCTTTTTTTTTTTCCCTGCGCAGGATGAAAACATCATGCGATCAATGCACCTCTTTGAAAATGTTCTTTAACTTTTGGCTGTCTGTGGAGGCTTTGGAAGAGAGCATCATCTTTAGCTTGGCCCACTAACTGACTTGGACTCATACTGTGTACAGAGTGCTATGCAGACCTTTGACCGTAGATAAAACATTGTTCATTACTGTGGGCCACAAGTAGGAGTAGGCAGTATTGGTGTGAACACTCTGGAATGGGTTGCCTTTTGAACATTTTACTGAATAAGTCGAATTGTATTACATTTAAAAAATTTTTTTAAAAAAAACAGAAAGGAGAGGTGAGAAACGTGGTATGCAGGAATAGGTTTGGTTGAAAACATCTCCACTTCGAGGTTGATTTCCACCACTTCCTATTTGCCGAGTTCTGCAAATCTGCGTCGCATTCGAAACGACATTTCTGATGAACGATGAAGGGGTCTAGACCGGTTCCGTCTCTCTCTGTTGCAGCCTTGACTTGTTTCATTTACTGCCAGGTGAAATCACTGTGACTTTTTACAGCATCAAATAGAAAAACTGAACACAACAGCCGAAGGTCTCCCTTTTGACATTCCAGACTGGCTCTCAAATTCCAGAGTGTTCTCACCCACGACTTCGTTAACCATCGTCGTGTCGTCTTGCTCTACGAAGGGAGCATTAAGAGAGAGCGAGAGCGAAAAACACCATACGTTGTACCATTTTCAATTGTACATACAATAGATAGAGCATTAGATGAGAACTCTATGAGGAACCTTTCAACTTTTGTTCGTGTTTACTTGCCAACTAGAATGAGACACCACATGGATTGTATTGATGTCAAAACCGGACCATGATATCGATGGTTTGTCTACAGAAGCACACAGGTAGCTATATTTACCATAACGTTAGACGACGATATCTTTGTCATAAGATAAATGCTGCTTTCAGTGTATTTCATTTAACCCTGTAAAGTAAACCATCAACGCAACATGTTTTTATGTTAGTTTTGTTTCTGAAAGACTGTGTAGGAGTTTACACTAAGAGCTGCGCTTGAGGTTATTTATATTGTATTATGGTCATTGTACAAAAGGCTGACAGCTGTATAGTATTAAATTAAAGTTTGCTCTTGGGTGAATTACAGGTTTTCAGATTTGTTCAAAGAATCCACTGTTTCGAATCAGAAAGGGCAATGGGGTTTGGCTGTTGATACAAACACTGTAACTTTGTATTATACTCATCACCTTTGTCAACACGCTTCTTGCCGTTTCCCCCCTCCTCGTCCTGCGGGCTCACGTCCAGCCGATTGGTTCCCGCTGCCTGTGATTTAAACGCATTGCTTGGCCCCAAATGTGAGCAAGCGCAAGGTATGCTGGGTAGAAGCCTCACTCACGTGACTTCCTGTTGCTCGTTGGAAACTGCTGGATCACTGAGAGAAGTGTCTGGACATTATGCAAGTAAGTTACTGAGTTGCAAGCTGACTTTTCTTCTGCTTTGTCACAATGGCTTGGATGTTGGATACAGGACATATCCTTCAACCGAGCCGGAAATGTTTTTGGGGGAACCCTTTGCAGCTTTCTGACAGTTTATCATGTTGGTTTTCATACAGTATGTCGTTGCACTGTATTACTGGGAGTTGCAGTGAGAATCATAAAGATCTCCTCAGTGAGGCATGTTGCTTGTCCATTCATTTAGTAAAAAAAGAATTGTTCACATTTCTCTCAGTTGTATTCTTTTGAACTCATGCTGTTGGAGATAATGTGTATTTCCAGCAAGAAAAGCATCAAACCTACCTGCCATTTTCCATTTTATTCAGAAATAGGAGTCGGAACTGATGGAATGAGGGACACGCGCACATTTCTGCAACATTATCCACTTATCCACAATTTTTCTGTAAATAATATCCAAAGCTCCATAGCCAGCTACCTGAAAAAAACAAACTACACCCCAAACTTGTGTTAAATTGCTTTAAACACATTAAAGGCTGTAGAATACTACGTTTGGATATGGTCATCAAAACCACTTCACTGCACTAGAATGGTGACATTTAAAATTTAATATATATACTATTGCTTGAAACATCTGGGAGGGGAGTGTTTCATGGTACTGTGGTGGTCAATACGAATGATTGACTTTCAGCTAGTAAATCCTTAGATTCACATCATTGGATCACTTTCTTACATTTATTTTAAAACCTTTGATTCTGCGATGGCCAGAGGGCCTCTCTGTCAGTTACGCCATGACACATTATAGGTGCCACATTACACATTTTCACACTACGGTTCAACTTGTAATTCTGGAGAGAACGGAAACGTCAATTCAGAACAATTGATTTTCTGTCTTTACCGCAGCGTTAAATGAGATTAGTTAGTTTGACATAACAAATGCTTCATGATGACCATTAAGGTCAGAGGAAATGTATTTATCGCAGAGCATATTGTGGATCAAAAAGCACTTTACTCTGAATAGTCTCTGACTGAAGAATCATCATCTGGCACCCCCTCGTGGTGGCAAGAGGGTAACACACTAAGACAAAAGTACCTTTGTCCACCTGGGACTAACTTTATGATATGACAAAATAAATATCTTCTGTGTGTATATTGATTTTATTGTTCATTTTGGGCAGCGTCCTTGTACTTGAATCTTAAATAATTGTGTACACTTGGATGTTGTGACAGAAGAACCACCACTCGGACTGAATGTGTAAATCCTGTACCTTAGGTACACTACTGTAGTAATGACTTGTCAATTAAATAAGTAACTAATAAGGATTTTACATTGAATACATTTTCTTCCCAAGCAGGTCAGAGGGTTTTTCTGTTATAATATTTAGATTATTGTATTAGAACATATTCACATAAACATTTTGTGCGATACATTTTCTGTACTGTACAAGGCTAAAAAAAAAAAAAATTGCGCAACAATAGTTATGTCAAGAATTTAATCCAGACTAAATTTGAGGGTTTGGAATAAAATACACACGGCGACAACACGCCCATGAATTTCCAAGTCGACTCAAATACAAAAAAAAAAACAAAACTGTCCTTTCCAGTTAAATTGAAATAACTACCTTCCAACTTAAAACATTAAGGTACTCAAATTACCTGAGATAAGTTTGCATACAAACCAAAAAAATTGAAATCAGCCATAGACCTCTGGGACATGTATTATTTTAAAATGTTTTTTTTTTTTTTTTTTTATCAACTTAAGGCAGATGGTAATAGTTTGAAAACACAAGTTGTGTATTCCATGTACAAAAAGACTTTTTGTAGGCCACAAATACACGAGATCATACAACAATATCAAATGCATGTATTATGCCGAAGCGGATACCCTTTATAAAAACAAGCAATGCAAGACGGTATATGCAGGTACGCTACTGAAATGTTGCATATCAATTAGACAATTCTGCAAATTATAGTTGTTAATATAACAGGATTTGACTGAATATGGGTTTAACAGTGAACGTCTTTCACACTAAATGTCTGCTTATAAAAATCTGAGGAGCCAATCGTAAGTGAACATTTTACAGTTGTCATATCACTTTTGCCACCTCGATTTGATGATTTGTGCGCCCTGGCAGGGTAACTGCGTTTGTCTTTGCTAAAAAGTCAGCTGGCACCTTTTTCATAATATGGCAATTGTTTGAAAGAAAAGTATTTGGTCCCTTCGATGCCTCTCAGCAGCCCACTCTTCTCATTACACATTTAAGTTTCCCTTCAGCATCCCTTTTTAGATCCAATTTTGACTTGTGCAATGTAAAATAATAAACACATGTCATTTTTCATCAGGACACACGGGTTGCTGCCTGTTCTCAATGTACAGCAACAGCTGTGTTCATTTCATTGTGTCCTCAGAACACCAAAACAAAGCGTTTTCTGTGTCACTGCACACTGAAGAACAAGAATCTGCTATAAATGGTCAAAGAATCCAATTCCCCCCCCCTGTTTTGGTTGGGGCATGTGTGAATGAAATGCTTTGAATCAGCTGTGGTGCGATGACAGGAATCATTTTAACTCCCGGCAGCAGAGCCGTTTATTTCTGCATTGTTTCTGCTAAATTACAAAGTACCTGGTACTGTGGATACACTATTTAAATGTTAATTTGAGTACATTTAGCATTAGGACAGCAGAGGTGTGATTAAAATGTAGAAACCTCTGTAAGTTGTTTAAATAATGTAAATTTTCTTTCAACATTTATTACTTAAAGCAACTAAGATTTTAAAATGAGTTACTGAGACTCCTTCCATATTTAGTCTTCATGGCAGAAAGTCATGTAGAACAAAAACTGGCGAACTTTAATGGGTTTCAAAGTGAACATCTACAGTATTATCCACAAATAACCCCTTGTCTTGACGCTAAATCTACAAAGTTAAATGAAAAAATAAAATAAAATGCTCAACTCATTTGACTGCACAGTGGAGATGTGTGTTGTATTGCTTTTGCCAACGGGCGTTACGCATTGCAGCCTCAGGCACTGATGTCATTCTCGTCTCCACAGTCCATCACACACACAAGTAAACGCTGGGTGTGTTGTCCATTTCATTTTTTACAGTTTTACTTGGAGGTTCCTCAAGTGACAAGTGGTTATTTGGAGATTATACTGTCCGTGTGTGTGTGTGTGTGTATATATATATATATATATATATATATATATATATTAAAGGATGATGAAAGCGTGTTGGAAAGGCAGCTTTGGACTCTCGAGGTTAAATCTCAAAAGGCTCTCCTTGGTTCCTCGCTTCGTCCTCTGTCTCTGTAAGACACTTAAAGTTTCTTTCTGTGGACCGTTCTTAAGATTCAAATGGAGCCGACTGAGACTGACCCCGTGAGATTTGTGCATGTTCCATTAGATGCAGCGTGTTTCTCCCGGGCCGGTAGGCGACGCGGAGGCCGAGCGTTGGGGGGCTAAGTGAGCAGCTGCCTGATCTCTTGGTGAACGTAGCAAAGGAAGTCCAAGTAGGAAGCTCCGCCGTGCAGGCCTTTATCCTCCACCAGGAACTGACGGAACAACATCTCTGGTTTGTCCTTCTGCCTTGCAATTTGGAGCTGAGGGAGAAAAGTAAGCAGATGTGATCCGTTTCTTGTCCAAATGCAGGTTACTAAGGGTCACCAGCTGTGTCCCACGAGAACCTTCGTCCTTCAGAAAGTTGACATGAGACTAATGGTTCAGATATTAGGTATAACAGGTTTTACATTTGTTTGTCTTCGTATGCCTATGGATTTAAAGTAATAAATGTTATTCTAACTAATCCATCCTCTGCAATTAACCCACACTGAGTGCTCAATAGAACTGAACAATGTACCAACAAAGTTTAATTGTTAAGTTGTATGGGGGATGTATTTAATTAATAGCTCCACTAGAGGGAGGCAGAGATCATTAAAAGCCTCAGATTCACCCTAAGTTACATCAAACAAAATACTTTCTCTAGTGTATTAGGTTTATTTCTTATTGTAAAAATGCATTAAGATAAAAGGCTTTTTTGTTTTTTCTGGACATCTTACTTTCATAGAGTTCGGCCTCTTTTCCAGCAGGCCATCGATCATGTAGCGGACCTTCTTTGACAATGGGTTGTCCAGTTCTGGCAGCGCACACTGAAAAACACCATTAAAATAATGAGGTAAATGAGGAATAATAAGGGTTAAAAAGTAACTAGCACTGGTTCAACACATGTATTATACTTTGGAGGTGTAAAAGAGCAATGCTGCATCATGATGTTGGATGGGTAGACAAACCTTCACTTATAAAGTTGAGACCACTTAAACAATTTTAAAAGATGTTCTTACCATTCCTTCAAATACTAATACTGACTACTGTCTGCATACTTTGACACACATCTGCTGTACATCCTGCTCGTATGCACCAGTACCACATGTTGAAGTGTTGTTCTGCCTCGAAAGTAAGTGTCCATCTTTGAACTTTGTGTGAGGTTTGTGTGCTTAATTACAGTATTGTTGACCTCAATCAGTTTAGCTCATTTTACAGGTTAAACATTGTGGCGTTGATCTACTGTTTGGATGAATCAAATGATTCATATTGGACCCAATCATGGTCAGATGTAAGACTGTATTACAAATTGAATCTTTGCTGAGTTATGAGGTGTCCATCTGTAGGATGGTCTGAGTGCTAATAAATGAATTCTGACCATGTGGCCTTGCAGGTGGGTCAGTGAGGGCAGGTTAAAGAGGTTCTGGATGAGTCCTGGTGGGCTCGCTTGGCCCAGCCACAGGAACATGGACTGGCCGTTCTCCAGCAGGAACATGCCAGAGTCAGTCAGATGCTCCTCCGAACAGCGCACTGGAGCAGGCAGGGCCTCGCTGCCGACGTCCATGTTGTGCTGAAAATAAAGAACACATTTATTAGATTACAACATTGTCTGGCATTTCCCGCAGAATTGTTAGTTCATGAAACACGTGCAGCCATTTAAGAAAAATACAATAATTTTCTTCTAGCCACCAAATTATCTGAATGTAAGTTTGTCCTGATTTTGAATTTCAAAAATGTCTCGCAGATTCAAAATCCCTCTCTTGATGTACAAACATCACTGGTGTTGCTTTAAAGAGACGACTCAGTAGGAGATAAATGCGTATGAGTGGATGTATCTCAGTCCCGTACCAGTGGGGTGAGGCGTGGGTAGAGCAGCAGCTGTGAGTCCTCCACCCCCATGGCCATGACCGACAGCCTTTGATGGACCCTGTCGTCTGTTGAGAGCTCTGTGCTGCCAACCAGCGGGGCGGTTTTCATCAGGCTGTTTATGTAGACCAGAAACACCTTCATGGCATCGGGCAGGATCAACTACATGTGGATAAGGTCATAGAAACGTCAGCGTTACTTTGTGTGATAAAAATCTTTCATTACAGACACATCTAAAGGGTATTGTGTCACATATGCCATGCACATCAAGGGGTTCTTCATATCCTAAAATCTGAGCCTGAATTAAAAAAAAACGTCATTCCAGGTGCTGTCCTGCACTGACCTGGCTGGCAACGGAGGGGCTGGCACAGTGCTTCCTGTAGCAGGCCAACATGTGGGCTGTCTGGTTGACAAGGATCTCCCTCACATTCCTTAGAGGCTGGTTCAACATGGCACGGTAAGCTGGGTGGACACGAGAAAAGGTTTGTTAGGGGGGAGAGACTGGTAGCTAAGGGTAAGTAAAGGGAGTAAAAGACAAAGGATGAAAGATGGGGTGGGGGAAATCGGGCAGGGGAAGAAAAGAGTAGCAGGACCAATGAAAGCAGGCAAGTGAAGGTCAGTAATATAGTTGTACTTAAAGCTCGCTGTGTGCAGATTACAGAAGGGCTCTGTGTCATCTGTACTTTATGTGAAACATGTGGTCCTAATTCCACAACTCGTTCTTTCTCCTCATAAATCACCGAGCATTGGGAGATTATGAAGTGATGCATGGGGTAAATTCAACAAAAGGTCAGGATGATACTCCGTTACACCTACAAATAAAGAGAGCTGACTGTACAGGATGACACAACCTCAAGCACCTGACATGCATTGCTCTCCTGTTTTCACTATCAAGGTACGTGCACCGCAAAGGATGTGTATGCAAACCTTTAAGTCAAGATAAAATGAAGTGTGGAAGAGACCATCTTAGTGAACTTTAGTCACCTGATTTGGCTAAGAAGTTGACGAGTGAGTCAGTCTCGCAGCACGTGTACAGATCCGACAACTGCATGCTGCAGTTCAGATTGAGGTTGTGGATGCGGAGACGTCGCTGCCCGTTGATGGTGGTGTACAGCAAGGCACACTGGGGAACAAGGTGCAAACACAAGTTAGAACCAGGCCATAGGGATGTGACTCCTGAAAACACAGACAAGACAGTGTTTTTCAAAAGGTCGCCTGCCTGCATGAACGCCCCAGTCTCCTCGCTGAGCGTGTCGTCATGCTTGAACTCTACGGTCACAGCCTTGTCGCAATCCACGGCTGCCATCTCGATGTCTGTGGTGTTGTTCATGTGGATGGCACCGAAAAAGTCTGTGGCTCTGAAGCCTGAGGGCAGACACGCACACAAACATGTAAGTTGCTGCAAGCTATCTCCTTGTAGCACATCTGCAATCGTGGGTAATTCCAAACTCTTAAAGGCTAAACTGTCCCTCTATTACATACCTGTGCTGGTACGGACACGCATGATGGCATCAAATCCAATGCTCTTCTGCACGTCTTTCCTCAGGTCTCTCAGGAAATGCTCCCCATCTGTCTCCACCTGACAACATCCGAGTACATTTGAGTCCGCTGCAAATCTTGTATGTGCACACGCTTCAACCAGCAGGTGGCAGTGTTGTCACACTCTGCTCCCGTGCCAGTGACATGCAGACTCAGTGTGCCTTGACACAAGTGATGCAGTCTTAATACCAACAGAGATCATTTACTGAATGTCAGTTTGGAGGAAAAGAAAAAAACTACAAAACACTAAATGAGATGATTTAGTGTTTATGGAGTGATAAAACGCTGCAGCTCTTCGTGACAGATACTGTTCTGTTATTTATAAAGTATTGCAGTGTCGGATTGGGCCATGTCTGTGTGGTGTGTTTGTACAGTCTGGAGCCCGTTCCCACACTTGTTCTGGTCTATAATAGACTGTGGGGTCTGAGCCACAGTCATTATGAGGTATACAACCATCTTTTATTATGCTGCACATAAATCCGGCGTGTTAAATCATGACAAGAAATAACAACTGAAAACACTGCCTTCGTCCTTTTTGTACTACTGTAAACAGCTATGCCCACCGAATACTGTACCTGGAAGTTGTTGTACTTGTAGATGGAGCCTCCGGTGTGCGAGGGCACATCAGCCATGGTTGCCAAGTCCACGTACTGGCTGGGGAAGATGAAGAGATCCACGCAGCAGCCCTGCGCCACACAGTCCTTAGACAGCTGCTCGTAGACTCCTTTCTGAGGCTGGAACAGGGTCTAAAAGGGAAAACAGGGAAATTAATTGGAGTAAATCGGCAGTCGCCTGTAGTGGCATTCTCAGATTTCAAACAAAGCCTAAACACACCACAACCTACGCCACTCAGAGTACAAGTTTCAAAATTAAATTCAAAAAGAATTATTTGGTATGAACCAAAATTAAGCCCTGGTTTGCACTAAGCTGTCACTCGATCTACAACTGCCAGCAGTCAGTATTTGGAGAATAAGCTGTACAATGTCAGCTCACCCAACACACAAAGCTACTCACTTTCTCTTTCTCAGTGTTGACCAGCTTTTTGTCATCCCTGTTCTTCAGTTTGCCCGGAGCCTCGGCGGTGGGCATGGAGGAGTGGAAGATGAAGAGCTTTCCGCTACATTCTGCTGCCTGGAGGGGAGAGAATGATGAGAAGGTGAAAAGATCCCCGAAAAAAATAAATAAAATCACACCTTCCTTTACAATGACATCATGAAATTCCACTCCCGCAGAGGATCCAATTCTTCTCATAATAATAAACTTTATTTACAGAGAACTTTTCCTTCACTGTGAGCCAAAGGACTGACCTCATATTGCTGGGAAAGCTTGTTGGACTTAAAAGTAAACACAAACATATCAAGAAGAGAAAAAAAGAAACTTTGCCGAGTTGATAGGTTGAATCAGCGCAGACGTCGGTGCCAAAGTTGGGGTGAGTGACTCATGTGGGGGTGGATGCAATTTTTGAGTTAAATTTGTTGCCCTTTTTAGAGAAACACACTGTTATGTGGTTTAGCTGCTCTACATTTTTTTGGAATCCATATGAGTATAGTGATAAACATGATCTGGGTGTTGGGAAACGCTGCTGCTAATCCAATGTGGCTAGGAAGCTTCCAATTGTACTAATGACATTTGAATAGTTTACATCCAAGCCTACAGCAGCCATTCGTGATTCGGGGAGGCAGGCCCCTAATCTCGCACTTCACGTTGACAGATGTCGCACTGTGACTAACCTTGAATGCCTCCACGCCAGCCTGGATGACGGGGGCAAAGACAGTTTCACTCTCGTTGGTGTCTGCAAACATATCGGGGATCTGGTCCAGGAGGCTAGAGAAGAGAGGGACACGGTCGCGGCTTAGTCGATCTCGCAGAGAGCTGACTTGCAGTAGACTCATCTGCTGTATTTTGATTTGTGACATTGTTCTCAGTGCCTTGTTGAAAGCTTTCACAAAGCCAATGTCTGGTGGGAAGGTATCCAAGCAAAAGATGCAGTATTTTGTCTTTTGTGTCATGCATTTTTTTTTTTTTTTACTGCCAAAAGACCAGCAACAATTTAAAACATTTCTTGTGTTTAGCTGGATTAAACTCCAACATGCCCAATTCGCTCTTCCCCCTACTGCACGGGGCAACTTAGATGAACCGTTCCTCCGCAAATGAATGAAAGGTTGCATCTTACTTGGAGATGACGGCCCTCGAGTCCTGGTAGTTGACGAGGAAGCCGTCGAGCAGCGGGACAAACATCTCAGCCGTGTCGGAAACCACCATCATCTGGGGCTGGGCCAGGGCGCTCTTCACGTTGTAGAAGTGGAGGACCTTGTTGTAGGTGACGAAGCCGACCTTAATCGCAGAGCTCTCCGCACCGTCCTCTCTGCAGAGGGAGAGCAAAGCATCAGTGAGCTCCAGGGTGCTTCTACGTCTGCTGAAATGTTATTTACAATGGCTGCATGTGTCTAAAATCACTTTTGTCCAAGATGTCAAGGCTGCGTTTGTGCATAGACGCCGTTATTGGAAAACGGCCATCCCTTTCAAGCACTATTTCACCAAATCAAAGGGCCAGTTCCCAACTATGTCAAGTTGGTCAGTATAAACTCATCAGGAGTGGAATAACATCCAACATGGACTTGTTAATTACAGTTTAAGCCAACGTCCTTAGTGGTGAACCAAACGGATAAGAAGGAAATCGCTCCCACAGGTTTACAAAAGCCAAGTAAATGTTGGTTGATGAAGAAAACAACTAAACCCATTTAGTTGTGAGTCATGCCTGCCTGAGTCACTTAACGTTTTTTTTTTTTACCTTCTTCAGTATTACAGTCAACTTGCTTCAAGATTTAAACTGTTAGAAAACAGGGTAACACTTTATTTTACATGTCCGTATTTTCCTAATAACTTCCTCGAATAAAACCTATGTAAATAGGTAGTACTTATAGGGAAATATTAACATCCCTGAAAGTAAAAAAGTAAATATTAGTCATATTAATTTATTATTTGCAACTTTATTCTTCATATTTTGAATTGTAAGGTTGCCTAAAGAGGTTCAGCTGACTTGCTGCACAATGACTAATTGACCGTAGCAATTAATTAAGTGCAACACTGTTTGTTTTCCCTTGAATTATCACCAAATGACCCTTTCCTGGAAACTTTGTAGGAAATTATTAAGATAATGCTGTAGATAAGTGCCACTAAAAATATAAAAAGGCATAGAAACCCCTGACGTTCACCAGAACACTCCATACATCAAAACCCTTTCACCGTCTTTTAAAAGCATTCTCTACTGACACTGCCAACTGCAGCTTGTAGATCTCTCTTCTTAAATCATGCAGACACACCGGGAAATCTGTAACGTGGCTTAAATGTTACTGCAAGAGGCCTTTGAAGTAACTATGCTGCTGGTCAGCTCCTCGATGAACATCAGTCACAGGTGCTGTTGGAAATAACATTCAGACGGGATGCGTTCATTTTGTTTTTTCCTCATACCAGACACTAATTTAAAAAAAAAGAATACCAGTGATGATTTAAAACAAAAAGTCTACATCTGCATTGACTTAAAGCGGACTCTAGCTTCATCTCGAGGGAATTAATCCTGCATTTGGAAAATACTGCAGAATTACATGAACCATTTAAAAATGCAGGGTGTCCAAATGGTTTAATTTAGTGCCTGTTAAACCCAAAGTAAAGGTTCAAACACAGGTGAAGACGGGTCTTATCTGGAGTGCACTTCTGCTAAGTGTTCTGCTGATGTCATGGCAGCAAACAAATATGGATATATTGCTTCTGGCACTAATGAGGTGGTTATTTTAGGAGTAACCAGGTGAGGTACATCGCCCTCTCCTCCGTGATAAATCTATCACTTGCTTCAGGGGGAAAATGCTTACCGCAAAACCAGAGTTGTCTGTACGACGAAGCTTTTTGTTTTGTTTCGGATGCCTTTCTGAGATGAGATGAGAGCCTGCACTATATTATTTTCCATTTTTGGCAGCCTTGGCGCCCTCCCTAACCGATACCCACCATCTGCAAATCTTCATGCAAGAGAATTCAGCTGAGGAGAACAAAAGGTTGGCTTGGTGTTTAAGACTTGAGGGAAGCCCTTATTTGGCAGCATATTATGTTGGATGTGAACTGTATTAACAGCATTTAGTTTTAATATGGTATATGTGGAAAAGTAGACCATGTCCACCCTATCGACTATGCATAGCACCTAATGTAGCAGAGGATACATATTATATTCCTACGTGTACTGTGTGTGTTTCTGATTTATTGTGCGTACCTTGGCAGATTCTCCAGTAGAGTCCTCAGCTCATCACAAATCAGTTTGACCAGTCCACTTTTAATGTTGTTGTAGGACACGTCAATCATAAAGATGTAGGCAGGGGGGTTCGCAGGTTTGTTGTTCTGCGTGGGAGAAGAGGGCAGCAGGTGCAACAAATTAGTTGCAATTTTACAAACCTTCCAGGCTAAGGAGGCTTGAAAGGCATGCAGCATAAAATACCACATTTCAAAAAGGAAATGAGGAAAAAAATAATAATAATAAAATGTTCCCTGTGCAAACATGAATCGCTCGTGAATAAACTAGTCATGACCAAACAAATGGTTCCTCTTCTCGGTCCTGGAACCTCTAAATGAAGTCCTTAATCAAAGCATATCAACAGAAGCCCAAAGCTTCCACTTTCGCCCTCCACCTCAAGTTTCAGTTAATAGGTCTCTAATACCAGAGATGTTTCCGTTTGTGCTTGCTTATGACTTGGGGTAGCAGTGAGGAGACCTTGACAGTTATGAATTCCTTAATGGCGGGATATGGGGTGTGTGTGAGGGGGGGATTGTCAGCAACACCATGTTATGTCTCCACAGTTACTGTACAACTCATGACAAGACACTCAACTTGCAGGCTTTTGTTTAGTATCTGGCCTGCAGAGGCTGAGGTCTTTACAAACAGAGCAAAAGTGGGCCAGGGGAGTGACTCAGCTTTGCCAGCATACTCTGGCCCTCCACTGTTGTTCTCAACAATCGCGGCCTCCATGGGGACTTGCCTCTGATTGGCATCGCTTGCAAAAGAACTGAGCAGAACACTTTCTGTCCGGCAGTCAGTTTGGATATAATCAGCTCATGATGAATAATGTAGGGTGCCAAGAGGTCCTTCAGAACGAACAGTAATGCAGTCCTGGAGATGCAAATCTTGTACTATATCACACAGACCTCTGTGAGAAGCATCCATGACACTTTCGGTGTTAAATCACCAATGCGAAAACTCTGCTTTACACCAGCAAACAGTCCCTTGAATAGTAGTCAACAGATGTTAAGTAGTTGTCCTGTACCTTGCAGTATTCCAGGGTGGCTGCAAACTCGTAGGACCCCAGGGACAGCTCCGGCCTCTCATAGAAGTCCACCCTCCGGCCCATGTGGTCAAGATGTTGGAAATAGAAGGCTGGCACTAGGGTAAGACAAAGAAATAAAATGAAATATAGAACTGTGCACAACATATTCAGAGTTTAACGTTGACCTGTTTTCTTGTTCTTTAAAATAAATACAATACCTTTCCTCATTGTTTTTTGTGCATTGTTCTGTACCTTCATTGACACAGTTGCAGAAACCACACTGGTAGCGACGGCCTCCATCGATGAACTGCATGTAGGGACACATGTAAGCCTTGCATCGATTGCAGCGTATCGGGCCCGTCTCACCATGGTTCACCACATATAGAGGGGTCTGCACAGGGACACACACAAAGACATTATGGTCAGTCAACAGTCAATGTAATTCATCAGTGTGTACAGAAAAACACATCTAATCTACGATTTATATTTACTTTATTGTAGAATGATTTCTAAAGGGTCTACGTTCCCTGTGATGTTTCCCATGTTTTCAGCAATGCAATATTTACAGTACTTGGACCATACTCTCTCTCACAATGCACATTGTGCTTTCATACACAGAATGTGGAATGTAATTTGCTTAGCATGAAGCGGTTTAATAGACACCGCAGCGCTGTTACTGAGGCCTGCAGATGACGGAGGCTGTCTGGCCGCTGTTTATGCAACACTCCCTGCAGGCCTCGACACAACATTAATTTAAATGTTTGCTTCAAATGAACCCAACCACCATAAAACACATGCAGACAAGGCAGCAGGCAGGTTTGTCATTGGACTGGCGACTTTGCGGTGGAGTGTTTACATTATTTCAGGGCTGTTTACCCAGGTCAGCTAACAAAACCTGTAGGATGACAAAACAATGCTTGTAGCATCCAAGCACAACAGCATGCTCTTCTGAGTTATGAACAAACTCGGAGCAGGTTTGACTATTCTGGTGCAACGGTAACGTGACTATGCTCCGTGCTGCACTAGACACAGTCAAATCTGAGAGCACTCGCGTTTGATTCCTTTTGTATAAACCTCCTTTCTTCTTCAGTGGTCCCTGCAGATCTGGCATTAGTTAATTAGCCTAAAGCCAGATGAGAGAAAGCTAACATTGCCTAAAAAGGCCAATTGGTGCCTGGGACAAGGCGGCGAGTGGTGGAAATATCTACGGCAGGATTCTTAGATCACATACGATCCAGAAGGAGGTCATTCACAGGACAAGTTAACTTTTGTAGCACACGGAAACATCCATCACAGGAGGACATTTGGTAGTTGCATATTTGGTACTTTTATTTATTAATAAAGTAAATGTACCAGTCTCTATCCTAAATGCCACAGTAGGACATCATAAGCAAAATTAAGACCTGAATGACTTAAACTGCTGTAACAGCTGGATTTAACAGAGATTTTTAAAAATGTGAGACTCAAAATTGGAGAATATAACAGAATCCTCCATTGGAAATGCAATAATTTGCTGTTACGACTGCAGAAAAACTCCCACGTGTTTTTGTGCATTTCGTAAGTCATTCTCGAGATGACACAGTGCACTCTTAAGGATAGAAAAGCTTTGGTGTGTGATTAATGTTTTTTCATGCAATGTTTGCATAGGATGTAGGCCCACCCAAGAGGATTTCTTGTATTGTATGACTTTCTTTCCTTTCAAAGGTCTGCATGGAAATGCTAAATGTGCAGACTGAGAATATGTATATGCATTAATTTATAAACATACAGAGCGGGGGGACAAAAAAAAAAAAAAAACTCTGGACACTGCTGTAACACAGCCTACTCAAGTGATGGATTCTGCCCAACACAAAGCCGACCACTATAAATACATTCTCAATCTGTGGGAGACACTGGTATATATCAACTTCTTTCACTCCCTGCAGGATTTGCACTTGCAGCACACCAGGAAAATGCGTAACAGCCAAGCTGCTAGGAATCTATTAGGTCCTTCTCTCCTTTTTTTGGTTTATCTTAGCAGGCCGTTATTTATTGTTGATATTATTTGAACTTTTGTTTTTAGATGGGGCAACTTGGCCATAATTGAGAAGTAAAACCATGACTTACCTCATTCTTTGGCAATGTGGCAAAGGGTTTAATGATGGAGGCCATGGGCAGTTGGCACTGCTTGGCCAGATCGGCGGTGCAGGGGAGGGAGTAGGTGGTGCAGCGTATGAACCTGGGACTGGCATTGCCTGGGGTTAGCAAAAAGGACTACTGAAGTCAATGTTATGACAGAGGACACTCTCTTAGAAAGAAGTGTGGGCTATAATTTTCCATGTTTAATTTACCATTAACAGAAACGGTCAGTAATTTAAATTCTCAAGAAAATGTCTACGTTTTGTAGAGCAAAGCCAATACATTACAGAGTGCATACCACATATTACATGGTGGTCAACATGAACAAGCACGCAGGCTGTATACCTTCTGTAGAACGGAAATGTGTTTAAATGGGGGATTATTGGACATCTACTACAAATATATTGTGCATAAAGAGAAGTGTATATATTACCTTGGTCCTGTACATTGAAGTCAGTGGTGACCAGAGGTGGAACCTGTCCTCTCATGTTTGTGTTGAAGACCTGTCCCCCTTTTCTTGCTTGGTCATCCTCAATGACTTGAGTCTAAAGCAGACAAGTTACGCATTACAGTACAATCGGTTATAAATGGATATTTCATTACTCGTGACAGCTGAACTACATGGCAAACAAATAATGCAATGTTCATCAAGTTCATGGTTGCTTTTGCTTGATAATATGCCCAAATGTCACCCACCATTTGTCTGTAATCCTCAATGCTTTTACGTTACCCAACATATAATTAATAAAGTGAATGAAAGTACTCAGTAATGTGAAGAAAACATGAGCTGTAAATGCCTTTGTTGGAAACCTTTTGAGGAATGAATAAGCTGCTGGTTCAGGACAGATGTGAAAATGTGAAATGACACATGTGGGATGTTGGTACGTGAAGGTGTGACATCCCAGGAGGGTTAGTCACCAACTCACTGTGCTGGGGATACAGTCAGGGTCCAGCTTCTTCTGAGGTGGTCCCGCCAGTCCGCCTGGTGATCCAAGGAAGGACCCTGGCATTCCTGGCTGGGGCCCAGCCATTTGTCCCCCAAACTGACCTGTACATTAAAACAGGATATACCAGCTATTAAATTATATTTACCGGCTACAGTGTAAAGTATAGAATTGTGTTCTAAATGTAGGCTGGAGAATGAGTTCTGATCGGACTGCTCCAGAACCCACAATGAGAACATATTGTTTTTATGTTTATCAAAGGGATACAGATTGATTCTCCTGCCAGACTCTTCTGTATTACAGATCTATTGAACAAACACAATTGTTCTATGACACAGAGCCACCTCAGAAGAGAATCAAGAATCAAAGACATGAAAAGACGTGAAAAAACTGCCCCCATTTGCTGTTTATTTCTCTCTGTCAAGCAGGAGATTCCTCATCTGTACGCTGATCTAAAGGAGCTAAAGGCCAGGTATCAGTATCACTACCAGTAAGTAACTAATACGGCCTTTTGTCAGGAAAGCTGTAATATCCCTTTCAGAATGTCTTTTGACTGGTGTGGGCTCAACTTTTTTTTTTTTGGTTTACAGCATCACAGCTACCTGCTTGCTGTGGGTATCCCAGTGGACCAGCAGCTCCGGGACCAGGCTGATGGAAACCTCCAGGGCCTGGTGGAGGTAGCCCGGGGAAGGGTCTACCCATGCCTGCCATCGGTGGGCCTGCCATTGACATGCTTGCTGGGGGTGACTGTGGTGGAGACATCTGGGGGGACTGCGGGCCTGGAGGCATCTGTGGCTGACCCATAGCTGGAGAAGGGGGCATATGGAAAGGCTGCTGGGCTGCAGAGCTTGGTGGAGGAGGGCTCTGCATGGGACCTGGGCCAACACAATTGAGAAATGAAATGAAGAAATACAATCTGGTGAGTGAGATTACTTGGCTGCTCTATTTTGTTTTATGCTATGCATGGCACACACGCTGTTTGTCTAAAGTATTAATCCGTAAACCGCAAACTTGCCATAGTTGCCCAGGTTTACAGAACTCATCTGATTGGTGAGCTGCTGCACCGGAGGCGGGGCCGCAGAGGCCATGCTGTTGTATGGGGACTGTAGAGGTTGTCCGTAAGCAGCAGAAGCAGAGGGTGGAGCGGGGTATCTGAGGAAGACAAGGACACTTATTAATATACAGACGGGTACAGCGTCTATCCCTTTGCATGATGTGCTTAATACTTGTGTTTTTAACATGAACTGTGAAAAAACATGGCCAGAACAGATCTGTTGCATCTAATCCTCTTACTTGCACAATCGCTCAGCTTAACAATATAGTGCCTCTTACGATTCGTCATCTGTAGACACCTTTCTTCATGCATTTAAGCTGCAATGCTTGCACAATCTCCTCATGCTGATTCCAGAGAGAAACGGCTGCCGTTTAGTGAAGCTTGTTACCTTTGTGGATGTGCGCCATTCTGCTGGGCATTTGGATTGTACTGACTGGACACTGGAGGTGGCGGCATACCGGCAGCGGAGGACACTGGTTTCATCATACCTGCGGTGAGTGACAGACGCCATGTGTATAGTGTATTAGTATGTTCTTCACTGCGTCGGGAGGTAAATTCCAGTCTGGATCCAAACCTTTTATACAGCATGATCAGGCAAAGTAACGCTTGTCAAAGCGTCTGAACGGGACTTATTTTGACAACAGACTTTTCACTGCATATATGTAAGTGAGCTCAGCGTTCTTACGGGGGTCATCAGTGCGGACATGTGCGGCCTGAGACCATCAGTTTAAAGAAATGAATGGAGTCATTCTACTGAGAGTCTAGAGAAATGTTGTTTGCGCTTCAGTCCTACGGAGCTTGCGTCAGTGTGCTGTGACACTTAAAATATGTTTTTTGAAAATATTCACGTCAGCCATCTCTGCAGAGAGAGAGCGCACTTGTTGCTAACAATTGATGCAGTTGAAAAATGAACGACATGATTTTGCTAGGTGGCATGATTGAACTTTTTAAATGAATGAATGAACCCAAATCCAAGTCCTTTACCTGTTGGCGGAGCACTGAATGCCTGAGGCGGTCCCCCATAGTGCCCGTAGAGGGGCTGTGCAGGACCGGTTCCAAATCCAGCTTGGTAGCCCCCCATGCCTGGCTGGGCCTGGGAGTACGGGGGTGCAGCAACATAACCCTGTTGACTCATGTTGAATGGACGACTGTCACTGTGTTCTCATGCCAGGACGAATGACTCTTGGCAACCTGTTGAGTTTGACAAGAGCAAAATGTAACGACGCGTGCACGCACTTAGTGTGTCCACACAAGAGGAACGAAAGCTTTATTTCTTTAGCTGCAACAGACGACAGCTGATATTTGACCTCGTGCAATCATCCCCACTGCTGCCACATGGACCTTTGACATTGCTTCTTGAGCGATAAGGCCGGGCCTATCCTTGCTTATATTATCTTAAGTTGCTGGTTTCTGTTTTGCTGTCTGCCTATGAGCTAATATGCAGTGTTTAGCCTCACATTTGCATAATTCAGGCTGTGTGAATACCCACATAGGCCTGTAATTAAGGCAATTTAAACAAACCCTTGCAGCCAAGCTGCACCTTTGCTCTTGTCCTGAGTTTTGGCCAACAGGATGCCAATGGACTGTGAGTTCTTCAGTCCCCTGGGCCGCAGTAAATACTGAGTTAGAAAAGCAGTGGGGCCTTGTAGGCACCTAAAGCCAGGTGAACTTCGGCACAGTGGGGTCAACATACACATAACAGCTGCGCACTAACAGCTGTACGAAAGCCCTTCACTGCTGCGTAATAAACCCATTAAACACACGGCACCCAAAACAAAAGGGTAAAGCAAAGGAAAAAATAGAATGCAGACAATCGTAATAACCGTGGCGGGTTGGCGGCGGCGCAACAAGTTCAGTTGTATCTGCCCGCTTCCGAGAATTGCCACGTCAATTGCCACCGTTATGATGTGGCTACAAATCTGAGCATCCCTGCCCTCCTTCCAACTCGCACCCAGCACGACACGTCGGCTACAACACATAGCCACAACACCTGAACGTCCTTTGGAGGGCAGCGCGGCATTATCGCGCAGCGTCGGTGACATGTTGACAAGAGAACGTCTTTGCTAGCTACGCGGAAATCACTACAAAGTTTCCCCGTCCGCGGGTTCCTTCCGAGAAGGCAAATGCCGTCAAAATTAGCAACGTCTGCCCTGACGCGGAGTTACACACTCGCGTCGGCGGCGCGTGTGAGTGTCGCCGTGGCGGCGTTTACCTGGATGTCTTCGCAGCCCGTCGCCCTCCGCTGGAAGCAAGAGTGCCACGTCAAACTCCACCAAAGCGCCGGTCGGTCGCTGTGTTGGTTACGCGACGAAAATCGCCAGTGTCGAGTTTGCGGGAAAGAGGCAACGTCCCCGGTCACGCATTTCAAAATAAAACCTTTTTGTGGCGATTGAACGTTCTTACGCGGTACACATGTAAAGCACAATACCAATTTCCAAGACAGTGTATTTTCACAGCTCAGTAAATGAAACGCGATGCCGTGTACACCCACGTGTTTGTTTAAATTTGTACATTAAGCTGTTATGTTGACGAGTAAACAGCGGCACGTCTGGCTTTGCTCGGTGTGTTTGAACGCTAACTTGACTGGACAACTGCGAGTCGTGTCTGACGCTGTGCGCATGCGTGAAAGAGAGGGAACCCATACACGTCAGCACTGGGGGATGTGGACCTGTGCGTTTCATCATTAAAGTGAACACCGAGGATTACAGGGTTCACTCTGCCATGATTGGAAAAAAAACATATCCTGGAAAGTAGCATATTGACGAGAACAGAAAAAACTGCTACCACATTTCCTTAGGTAAACGATATGATATGATGTATATGGCCACAATAACTGTACAGATATATGTATAATGTACAGGGATGTAGATACCATTGAGGTATAGTCCCTGAAAATGTGGGGGTCTGACCTAAGCTGTGGAGAAATGTACCCTTCCACATTTACAGTACACTGAATATATTATCAATATTACAATATTTCCTTTTTTTTGCAGTCTTTGAAACAGCATTAGATCATCCTGTAGTGAGAGGAAATGTGTGCTATAGGATATATAACAGAACAGTTGAATAAATAAATAAAATTAAAGTTTATTATAATTATTTGGTGTCAAAAATGTGTTAGGGTGGTGGTTGCATGTGGGCAGTTTGGACGCCAGAAACTCACGTTTCTAAAACCTGAGCCAAGACCCTGATAGTGAAGTAATGTAACTGAAGAAGGGAAAAAAAACAACCACTTACACAACAGGAGGCCAGATTATGGAGATTACAACCAAGGGGAGAATAGGTGTGCCAGCCTCTGCTGCAACAGCCTATATATAATAAGATGGGATCACACAATTACCAATGCAATTTTCTCATGTTGCTGAGTTAATCCATACATGTGATTTGTGATTGGTCATTTGGAGTAGTATAGTCTTCAAAGTATCATGCAGCCCTTCTCCCAAGTGTATCAGGGTGCCATATATCCAGGGGTGTCGCTAAGGGGGGGTAAAACCTTTGGCGATCCATGGGGCCCCAGCTTGGTAGCTGCCCCTAAATATTTAGAAAATAGTTTATAATAAAAAAATGATACAAAATAATGTGATGAAAATGTAAACACATCATCAGAGCAGGCATCTTTAGCCAACCGTCCCTTTTGAATAAGCCTCACAACAACATTACTCACTTAATTTGTCAACCCTTCTTCAAAAACCTCTTGACGTCTTCAAGTTTGTCCGTCATGCTTTTGCCTGTTAAGCCTGCGTTTACTATTTAATAAGTGAAGGGTGTGTGTGGAACTGGAGCTTCGGACGGTTTTGGTTGAACGGATGTAGATAGTAAGTCTATTTTCTGTACCATAAGCTGGATGCCAACCATCAAAAAACAAGACGAGAAGTTAAGGGCCACATGATTTTTTTTTTGTTCTGACTTTAATCTCAGAATTCTGGGGGGGAAAAGTCAGAATTCCAAGGCCGGCTCTAGCAATGGGCAAGGGGGGGCAGTGCCCACCCAAACGAACGTCTTGCCCACCCAATCAAAATCTCAGATTTTTTTTTTTACGTCACAGAATGCATACATTTCGGTACTGTTTCGAATTTGCGCTCTGATTGGGTGGGCAGCCTACAGCCCGCCTACAAAGTCGCGCAGTTCCCCTTACGCTGGTTTTGCGAGAAGGTTTCTGTCAGTCCGAAGGAGACTAAGTGCCGCTAGCGAAGCTCAGTTT
>JAVQJF010100126.1:0-19066 GCA_036023855.1 Gadopsis marmoratus | reverse complement strand
CTTGTGCCTTCCTCTGTCTATCTCTATTTGCCTGCCTTCCCTCCCCCCCAAAAAAAAACAAACTGTGCCGTGTCCCTCCAGGCTTCAGCAGGAACCAATTAGAACGTTGCTCTTTTAGAGGAGCATCAGTCACTGAACATAAAGGATTGGTTAAAGGCCTCATTTACTCACTCACTCGCTCTGTGTTTGTCTTCTTTTGCTGTGTTCCACTCAGTTTGGGGGCTCTGGTTGCGGAAGTGACATTTCTTCATTAAATAAAATAAATGGTGCTTCTCACTGAGATGGGAGGCTCCCTCTAGTGGCGAGTTGAGTCTCTGCAAGGTAAATGTCTGATTTTGCATGGCCGGTCAGTGATACGGAACCAGCTGTGCATGATTGCTGTTAAATGACAATTCTTGTATTTCATGTGCTGCACTTCAGGAAGCCAGTGAAATCATGAGTAGTATGTGTTTAAGTCGTGCAACAGTGACTCAAACTTTCTCATCTTCCTAATCAGCATTAAGCTAAAGCCAAACTTTTAAAGCCAAATTAGAGATTTAGCTTAAAGATATTTGTTTGCATTGTACACACCGTCGCTTGGCTTTAGTTTGCACATTGTGTTAACGTACACTTTTTTTAATATGATGTTTAAAAATGCACTGCTGTGCACAATTGAGTATTATGTACTTTGTCCTGTTTGTTGTATGTTGTTGTTGTAAGTTACGTGTGTGTTCAGGGAAAATGCATTTTAGTGTATTTTAATCCCAAGGGTAGAGATAAAGAGAAAGCGTAATACAGCAAACATCACCAAGCAATGTTTATTGTACAGCACATGGTCCCTTACAAAGTAATAAATAAGTAATAAATTAAAATGACAAGATCTAATTGTAAATGTAAAAATCAAAGTTGCGCTATTTACAGTGAGTATGCGTCACTATCATACTGGCTTTCAAGAATAATCTTTGTCCCTGCTCTCTTGAATTTCAGGTGTAAAACATCAGCTAGATAACCTGGAGGATTGGAGTATTTAAAGAGGACAGGTGGATATCAAGAGAAATCCAAGAGAGGAGAGAACATTTCAAGCTGTGACGGGATGGCTCTGGTCGACAAACATAAAGTGAAACGCCAGCGGCTGGACAGGATCTGTGAGGGTGAGACAGACTCCATCACTCCTCCCTTTCTGTCTCTGCTGTCTGCTTTGTATGCACATGTGGATTTGAGATGCTGGTTACACATTTGCAGGTCACTGGAGATTGATTGTTTAGGTTGTGGGTTGCTTGTGTCTTCGTGAACATGTAGCTTGTTACGTTACATGTACAAACAGGTTTACAGTATGTTGTAGCCATAAAAGATTCCCTCCACTGTTATATGGAAATTAAGTTTCCACCAGTATTTAAGCCTTTCAGCCTGCTGCTACAAAGCCAGTGGGATCGTTTGCGTAAGTGTGTCTGTGTGTGTCAAAAGGGAGCCTTGGGACCAACCAAGGCTCCAAACATTCGGCTTTGAAGGCTGTCTAGGAGTGTGTGTGTGTGTGTGTGTGTGTGTGTTGTAGAGGAGGATGTGTTGGTGGGTGAATGAGACTTGAGTTTGATGTAATTTGGGTATAACTGCTAGCTGCTTTTCCACTAGCTTCTGCAACTGACTGCACTCTCTCATTGACGGTTTCTTCCATCTGTCTTTGTGAAAAAGTTAAACGTGTTCCTGGCGTTCCCTAGCTGTATATCAGTATTCAGATAAGTGAGAATCCACTACAGGATAATCAATTAGAATTTGACCCCTTTGTGATTTTAATTAGTTAAAACAACAATTTCTTCTTGGCACCCAAAATGTACAGCTCCTGCGAGGTTTCACTGGTAATGTACAGTATAGCATTGTAAAGGAGTCGCTATGCTGCAACCAAATTGCTTGTTGGATGGTCAAACAGTGTCCGAAAAATGTCGGAATTGGAGGCGACAGTTTTTGTAGCTTTCCGAGACCGACAATCCGACATTCACGCCCACGTCACACAGCAGTTTGCCAGGTGTGTGGTGAGACGGTAGGATTAAAGCCTTTTTGCTAAAACTACTTTAGTTTGAACAAAAAAGTACGACACCATGAATGCCTTCCAGAAGAGGCTGTCCAAAAGTCTGTTATTCCCATTTGATTATCACATGTCGCCCTCTTCTAAGACTGCAGGCTTTTCACCCTGCCTTTCAGTGTGGCCGTTCAGAGCAGCTCTTCGACTGCCTTCAGACATCGCCGGACGACCTTAACTGTTTCCCCCTCATCCATGATATCTACCGACACTCTCTTCTAAAGTGACCGCTGTCTCTGTTGTCTAAGAAATAAATAAATAAATGTTTACACTCTGTCTATTCCCAAAACCCATCACTCGACTTGTTAAAGACCACTCAATACAGAAATATTAAATAAACAATTATGTAATGTATAAAAAATATCTTTAACATCCCAAATGGAGTGACTTGCACGAGCAAGGTTATGTTGCAGGGTTGTATTTTTAGTCTTTTGCAGTATTTCAAATTTCAATGTGATTTTTTTTTAATGTTCTGTAGAACAAACTGTAGAGTTTTAATGTGAAGTAACAATATTACTATGAAAATCCTATTGTTTTGCTTTGATAGCTGAAATGAAAGTGGAAAATCTATTTTAAGTATGAAGACCTAATTCAAAATCACATTTGATATTTGAAATAATACAAATGCCAGAATATTGTGAAATCTGCCTATTCCAATTCCCCAGAGCCCAATGTGACATCCTGACAAATAAAATTACAAATAATTTGTCAAAACTCAGTTTGGATCGGGTCACATTTTGGAGATCACGGATTTAAAAAAAGAGAAATGAGACAAATAACTCTTCCTCTCCTTCGCTAGCCATGATTGTCATTCGCTGCGCTTCTTTCCCTCTTACAACACACATCCCTGATTGGTTGGGATTCAACATGACACTGTTCACGTGAACACAACATGGCCCGTTCAAGTAAGAACAAACAGCTTTTTGAAATGATCAAATCAACCTTCTGCGCTTCAGAATAAAACACAGGTAGGTAACAGCAGCAGTAAAACTGTATGTCACACCGTGGTAAGAGAAAAGCAACAAATACTCCAATTATTATATTTCAAGTGCCAGTGTAATATTGAATTAGGTCTTATGCAAAAGAACATAGATGTTCCAGTTTTACTTCAGCTCTCTATAAGTGAAACCATAGGAGTGTCTTAGTAAAATTGAGTTTATTCACATTATAACTCTTCAGAGTATCAAGTATCAACATTCCTCTTTGTTCATGTCTAAGGAAAATCCCATTTAGGTTGAGAAACACAATATAATAAATTCCTCTGATGCTGTCTGTTTCCACCCTTAGAATGAGAGCCACATGTGGCATCTCAAACCTCTCCAAACCACCAACCCTGCTCGCTTGGAAACACTTTTTCCCAATTTTATTTATTTATTTATTACTCAGGAAGAATCACTGCGTACTGTCTAAGCAGGCAGTGTGTTAAACATCATATAGCAATGTCTTCTGATCTGTCCCACAGACATCTTCAGCAGTGTCCATGTGTCCTCTGCTTATCAACAATGAAGTCATTCTGCCAAAGACGAAGGGGGATTTTTTTTTCTTTTTTCTTCAAGGTGCAGTTAGTCATCACAGCTGCTCTTAAATATGTGTAGAAGAGGGTGATTCACATGGAGGAAGTTAAAAGATCAGAGGGTGGTGAATCACGTTGTTTTCACAGTAGCGTTAAATCTGCTCAGCCATATAAAAAGGGTATTTCAAAACCAGAGGCATGGGGTGTTCTGCACCATAATGTCAAAGCCACCCACTATTATCTATAAACAGAGTGTTTGGACTGTGGCGTGAAATAGAAATCACAGTTCACATCATGTGTATTGACAAAAACAAGGACGTTATGGAGAGATTGTGATTGCGTTGCCGTCGTGGGTTGCACTTGGCGAGACGGCAAGAGACGCTTCCCTAATCTCCATTTATCTTCTGTGGATAACTGTGTCAATCCAATACTTGTTTCACAGCGGAGTGCATTGATTACATCTTTTCTCATTGTGATGAGTGGCTAACTGAGCCCTGCCTGTGGCCTAAATTGAATTCGAAATGGCTGATCAAGTGTGGCTGTTTACTCCCATCAAAAGTAGTCACGGTGCTGGAATGTAGATTTCACCAGAACAGTGGATGTTTTACCGTTGAGGGTGTTGGATGTTATTCACTGCCCTTAGCGTTCATGTTGGATTTTTGTGGTTTTCCAGTTAGACACACGTGGTCAAAACTATGCTTCAACTCAACTCAACTCTTTCCGTTATTCTTTCAATTAATTTGGTTTGTAACATGTCAGAAAATGGTGACACTTCCTCCCAATTTCCCCGGAGCCCAAGGTGACATCCCGACGTTCCTTACGTCCAACCATCAGTCAAAAACACAAAGATGTTCAAACTACAATGAAATAAACCAGAGAAAAGCACCAAATACTCACATTTGTCAACTTGGACACAGTGAATGTTTGGCTTTTTTGCTTGATATATAACTTTTGACACTTAATCAATACTCAAAAAAAGGTTTTTGGACTTGGACGGTTGGCTAATGCCAAATAAAACAAGCATTTTGAATGTATCACTTTGGGCTCTGGGAAATTATTCCAACTACTTGCCAAGATTTTATAGGAAAAACAATTAATCGATTAGTCTGGGAAATAATTGTCAGAATAATCAATAATAAAAATAATTGTTAGTTGCAGCCCTTTGAAAGGGTATACATTTATTACGATGTTGGCAGAGGTGGCCTGCTAAAGAATACCATGGGAAACCATGAACAGGTTTGATAAATTACTGTACTCTTTAGTTTATTTGTAATAATAATAATAATTGTTTCAACACACAGAAGGATTTTGTTTGAATATTTCATATCCATCAATGAAGTTGGCTTTAATTGGTCATGCAAATTAATACACTTATTTCTCTATTAAGCCTAACAGCAATGTTTAGTTTAGATATCAGCTTTAAAAGGTATATGGTACAACTGTTCCTTCTGCTGTGGGTTTGATAAAGTGCCAAGAAGAATGTAACTGCAATAAGGAAACCGTGGCAAACATCTGTTACGAGCATCGGTTCCCATACTCTCTCATTCCCCCCTTTTTCTCTTCTCTCATTCTCTAACTCTCTCTCTCTCTCTCTCTCTTTCTCTCTCTCTCTTCGTTTCTCCTTCTGTCCACTCCATCTGTGTACCCAGCATGCACTGGCTTGGGCAGCAGCGCAAGTCGTTGCCATTGCCGTTTAGCCAGAGCTAACTGACTGATCTGGGCAGAGATGGGATGCGAGCGGCGCTGCGACGTGAACTAGGTCGTGGTGGCAGCATGTTCCTGAATGTTGATTTACAAGTTGTAAATCTGTGCTTGGATGCAAACACCACAAGGTGGGGTAGTGTAATTTGTCATGGCGATTCCAAGTATTTTACTTGGCAGTTAAATAAATATGTTAATGCTTGATAATGCATCTTGTTTTGTCATGTGTACAACAGGGGGAGATGTTTAAACAGTAACTAATGTGTCCTCTGTGTGTGTGTTGTATGTGTGTGTATATATACACACTTAAATAGAGAAGACAACCAGGGAGGCTGTGGAGGAAAAGGGAGGGGGTGTCCCGATGTCATCCTCCCCTGTAGGGGAGGCTTCGTATCCTGAGCTTTTCAGCACAGACTCAGGGCTCTGCTGCATCCACCTCTCTGCTTTCATTCATCCCTCCCTCCCACTCGCCTCCCCACGCTCTGGCATCCAGCTCTGGTATGAAGTCATCTGAGCGGTCTCTGGGTCTGACCCCCCCTCGGGCTTGTTCCAGGCTCCTCACCAAAACCCACGACCCCTTTATAGGCTTTGTGGAGAGGCAGGGAGGGGCATGGAGAACTGGGGGGAGGAGAGCAGATAGAAAAATGGTAGAAAGTGTTGTTTTTGGAAGCAAATTGTTGTAATTATTTGTAGCAAACCGGCATGTGTGGTCACGTTATTATTATCGTTAGTGTGACCGTCTCATTTTGCCCACATTCAATGAAATGTTAGGGTACGGTTTTCCTTTCCTTCTTAGTGTCTTTTTTGCTTTTGTTTGAGCTGGCATGTAGCTCAGCGGTTGTTGAAAGTTGCAGATGAGTTCCTGGAAAATATATAATTTGAAAATGATCTCCTCATCTATGAGGCTGAGTATTATGACATGTGGCTTTTCTCCGGACCGGGATGGAGATTGGAGGAGAGATGGGTCGGTGGGGGGATGGGAATCACAAAACGGAAATGGATTATGGGTAGTGGGATCTCTCCATAACATAGCTGACATTCACGGGAATCTATGGGCTTTTGCTGCTGTGTGTGTGTGTATGTAGTGCATGCACAGTAGCAAAACACTGTGTGTATTACACTAACCAAGTATATGATTGTCATTTAGATAAGTACTAGCTTCATTGCCATCGACCTCCGTTTTACAGTCCATTTACTCCTTATGGAGATGCTTTCAGAGACAAATAATCCCACTGGAATCACACACATGGCAGCCATGTACATAATGTCTGCCCTGTGCATTACAATTCATCTGACAGCATTATTCTTTGCAGCGGTAGTGGCATTGTAATCCCATTCCCAGTTAGTGCCTCCTGCCCCGCGCTCATGCAGAAGTCAATGTGTGTTTAATATTCAAATCATGCCTTGAGTACATGGCGTGTTGCACTGTAGGAGACAGTTTATTTCTGTTGCAGTGCAGCATTCACTTTGAGTTAGCGTGTTATTCTTTATTAATGTATGCACGTCAGACCAAGGCCAAGGCTTTAGCGGTGGTTTGCGTGCATGAATGAAAAGGGACATTAACGAAGCACCGTGGCCGCCGCTGTCTCTGCTGCATGTCAGAAGACGAGCTCAACGGGGTCAAAAGGCTGAGTGGGGGATCCAGGATCGTGCAAGCAGAGTGTGTGTGTGTGCGGGTGGATAGATAGATGAAGTGGTGAGGGTGAGTAACAGCAAATTTCTAAATGGGCTTGTTGCATGTGAACCCTCGGATTCCAACATTTGGTAAAGCATGCAAACATTTTCATGCACCAACGAGCCTTACACATGCACTCTCACAGGCACAGACATAAAGTGACCCACCTGGTTCTCCTGCTGGCTTAGCTGTAATATTAATGTGGAGGCATGGACTGAGAGGACTGCGTGACAGGGAGAGGTAGAGTGTTGACAATGTAAACTATGGCAAGCATCTAGTGTGACAGATTAGCCACAGATCTGACTGTTGGCTGTGACATCACGTCTGTCTGTAATGCAATTTTCTCTAATACTGAGAGAATTGTAGTCCTGTAAAATAAGAAGGAATACACTATAGCAGAATAAAGTAGAGTAGCCTTTTCTGAAATCTATTAGCAGTTAAAAGAACCCTGAACTACATAATTGCATCCTCACTCGAGGTTTCCATATATTTTACTCGTTTTGAATTTTTCAGCAGTCATGTCTTATTCAGTGGTAAGGTCTTTATAAGCTTCTGCTGGGGTGGTATTATATTTGTTCTAAAATCCACGGCTTAATTCCTAAATCCCTCTGTTACAGTGAATCTGACGTTGTGTGCACAGTCTGGCAAGTATGGCAAATGGAGGAACATTAGAATTTGAAAGTCAAACATTGTTTAGTTTGAGGCAAACAGAACTCTGCGATTTACTTTCCTGTAAGGATTAGATCGGCACACCCCGAATACACACCTCTGCCCCCGTCTCTCTGTTTGAGGTTGACTTTATGGGGATGAGAATCTGAGTCTCTTGAGAGCCAGGCTAGAAGAAGTAATGAGAGGAGTGGATGAGGTTGGGGAAATAAGCCAAGGGTTCACATATAAAGTACTCTATAGGCTGCTGCCCTCGACGTGTGTTTGTGTGTGTGTGTGTGTGTGTGTGTTGGTTCTGAACATTTTCTCCTAAATCTAATCAGCTGCTTTCAAGTCTCAAAAAGAGACTGTTAACTTTGCAATGATATTGATAGAAATGCTTATAAATCAAGATTGATATACATGAAGTCTGACTTTTATAAATTAATTGTTTTCTGATTTTGACATCTAGGAAAATAGTTTCTATATTACATAAACTCAGAGTTCAAACAGGAAAGACAATGTGCCTTTAGGTAATGTATGAATGAATGACACCCATACTTGAAATGACGTTATTGACTTTATAACAGCCAAACCCTGACTGTTTTCCCCCCCCCCAACACTTTGATTATAATTATTAATTTTTACAGTTGGTTTTAGATCTCTGTCTGGGCTCTTTCTTGGCTCATCTCCTTCCCATTTCCTTTTTACATCAAACTGGCCAACGTTCCTCTGACCTTACCAAGAGAATCAAGTTCTCTGTCATCTGCACAATTGGTTTTGGAGCCACTGTCATGAGCTTTTCCTGTCATCTTGTGAAAGCAGCAGAATACCCCGCTCACTCTCTGATCTCGCCCTACTCTAATTATGCAACTGTGATTAAACAAGATCTTAGTGCAGACAACGGACATGCCTCCACAGTTTCCACAGGCCCTCCGTAAGATATTCAGGAACTTTTCTCAATATGCAGATATTAACCAAGACTCTCTTCACAGTCTAAAATATGTATTAGTGCCCCTTGCTATGGCTGGGTTAGAGATTAGATTTGGATGGAAATGGGAATTTCCTCACCTTACATCTGTTTTCATGCATTAATAAACAGGGATCCTCTGCAGAAGGGATCAGGTTTCAGCCACGGTGACATGAAGTGAGACATGCAGACAGCTGGGTAGACGGGTACGCCCTTCATATAGTGAACATCACCTTGGTTAAATGAAATGATAAATGTATACCATTAATCAAATCTGCATGTAGTAATACTGCCGCATTATAGCAAATAGCTTTTTTCACTATGGCATATTTGAATGAAGCGGAATGAGCTTCTGTTTCAGTAAGCATAGTGTTTTTGTAAGGCAAAGGTTGTAGGCACTTTGGATTAGCTGCCGTAACCCTCCCCACACACACACCACACTCCCCCGGTGTTTTACTTTTCTCTGCAAAGGGGCAAATATCCAGATTACAGAGCTCCTCTAAGTGAAGGAGATCAGAGGTGCTTTAGGAAAGAGGGGGGAGGTGCTGTACTGACTGTAAGATGCATATGATAACATGAATGATTAATGATTAATTTTAGATTCTAAATTTTTGTAGTGCACAACTGTTACTTATAAAAACCGACAGTAATATTAAGTGGCTCACTGCTTGAAATGACAATCATTGGGAGGGCAAATGGGACAAATGTTGAGGGTGGATTTTGATATGCATTCTGAAATGTCCGTGTAGTCCATGTGTTGCAATTTTCAGTGTCCTCCAGTGTCCTAACAGTTATCTTAAATTGAAGAGAGTGGGGCAGTGACAGTGATCACCACGAAGGCATCAAGGACATTTCGGAGTGAGCTGGGCAGCAGTTGCGTGGTAGCTCTGCTGCGAGCATGGGGCCTGGAGGATTAGTGTCCAATCAGAGTGGATTTGATCTTTACTGACAGCACATGGGACTTAGCTGAGAAAACGGTATTTCATTTGTATTCAATTAAGCTGTGTGGCTTGCCTGACCTCCCCTCCCCTCCCTGCGCCGTGAAACTGGCAAACTAAAAACTGAAACCTGTTGACGACAGTGCGTCATCAACAGCTCCAGGTAGGTGACTCTTCAGGAGAGGGTGAGGGGTTTGGGGGTGGACTGAATCACTGGCATCACCATCACCAGATACACTTGTATCTGGTTCACATGACGTCACAGTGGGAAGTGGATTTAAACAGGCTTTATTTAGATGTAATCTCTCATAGCGGCAGAGTGAGTAAAATGTCCCAGAGAAGGGAGAGATAAACCCTATTGGATTAGTCCCTGCCCATCCCAACATATATCCCAACCTATCCGCTCCTTTCATTTTTTCAAATTTTTTTATGTTCGGTGGTCATCTCAAGCATGCGCCCTGTTACAGTGGCTTCCTTGGAATAGCTGTGCTACCTCTGCATTGTACTGTGTCTGTGTGGTTTGGTGTGATGTGTTTGTGTGTGGTGTCCTCTTTCCTTGCACACAACAAGCCAGCATGACCAGAGATTAATTATTCAAGGACCAACGGCCAAAGGGGGAGTCACCTGATAGTATGGACGTACAGTATTACAACTTGATATCAGGTGAAATGGTAGACCGTGCTTCATGTTCTTTTCTGCTTGTTCTCCTCCTCGCTCTCTCTGTTTCGCAGCTACAGTACGTGAAGACTTGAAAGAGAACTTTCAAAAACTACAAACGGAATTTTTTTCTTTTATTGTTTTTTGATTGTTTTTTCTCCGTTAACACTTTCTCGGCTTTTTCCTTTTTTGCCAATGCTCGTCCCTAACAAACAGTTGAGCCTTGGTCGCTCCCACAGTTGGGACACATTAGGGGGGAATGAGGGTCAGTGGGACAGGGCTGAGAGTGTCTACGAGCAGCAGGCAAGAGTAGCCGGCCGGCGGAGCTCTCTGTCATACGGAGAGGGAGGAGGTTGGTACGAACCTCCACCAGGAGTGCAGCACCCTGACCTGGAACTGAAACGCGACCCATATTCCTACCAAGACTCCCTCTACGCGCAGGCTTACACAGAGCGGCACGACCCACGGGGGCTGAGGAAGGGCTCTGTGCCTGATCTAAACCACTACGAACGTCCACCCATGGCTCACCGAGGATCCATTCCACATCAGGATTACTATTCCCATGACCCGGCCATGACTCCTCGGCCACCTGAGGGCTTTTACCGACCAGAACACCAGCCTCCGCCGCCTCACCATCATCCACTCAGTAGGTCAAACTCTCATTATGGGATGACACCTGGGGCTCGTGCTGTGTGGGATCAAGGTCAGGGAGGGAGAGGAGGACCTCAAGCCCCTTCATCTCCTTTACCACCTCCTCCTCCTCCAACTGCTCATGAGTTGAATCGATCTTTTAGGGAACCTGGTGCTGTAACTTCTGCCAAAATGACACCAGATGGCCAGCGCATACTCTCCCGTGACCCATCTACTGCTCACTATGGAATGGAGCATGTGTCTCCTCGGTATGCCAGTGAGCCTCCTCCTCTAACTTGTCAGTCGGTCTATACTGATGTTAATGGCCAACCATTGGATCCACAGCAGCAGGCTGCTACCTGTCTAGTAGTAGATCCTGCCAGTCAAGGTATGATTATGAGGCAAGAGACAGCCTCACCCTACACCATCCAACAACAGCAGCATTTGCAGCAACAGCTTCAACAGCAGCAGTTACAGTTACAGCAAATTCAGCAAGAACAATTGCAGCAGCATCTGCAACAGTCCCTGCCACCTCCACCTACCATGCCCATCTCTAACCCTAACCTTTCTATGGCGGCTCCACTTTCTGCTCCACCTGCCCCAGTGCAGACCACAGCAGTTGGCCCAGCTGCACCTGTTTCTGTGCAGGTTGCCCCTCCTCCCACAGCCACTCCACTTCCGGCTCCTCTTCCTGCTCCTCCACTCACTGCCCCACAGACGCCTTTGCATGTGGACCCCAAGAGGACCGTTGATCCTGAGTTCCTTGCCCTGCTGCGTAATGAGGGCCTCTCCGAGAGCACCATCTCCTCAGTTATCCAGCAGGGATTTGACTCCACTAGCATGCTGGCTGTTATGGAGGAGAATGATGTTCGCACTGTCGCCCCCAACCTAGGCCAGGCTCGTGTATTGTCTCGCTTGGTCCACAATTGCAAGCGGCCTGTTGAGGCTCCGTCAGCCCTCTCCCAACCTCAGACACCCATGCGAGGCCGTTCTAATAGCTTTAGTCATCGCTCAGACATCTACCACCCGCAGCACCACCACCATCATCCACACCCCACACAGGCTTTGACTGTGGACCCTCAACTGATGCCCCCACAGACCCCTGGGGCCATGCAGACCATCTCTCCAAGAATGGGGGAAGTAATGGGTAGGAGGCCCAGCAGTGCACCATCTCAGCACCTCCTGGAAGCCTCTGGAGGCTACACAGGCCAACCACCTCGCTCCCCGGGGCCATACGCTGGAGCCATTATGCCTATTCAATCAAGACCCATGTCTGCCTACTCTTCTGGGATGGCAATGCCAGGGATGCTCATGCAGGGCATGCATATAATGCCACAGCAGATGACTGGGTCAATGCCTGCCATACCAGGGTCTATTCACTCCATGCCAGGTGTGCCTCAGCAGATGCCTGTGTCCCTGCCAGCTTTACCACAGCCACCACAACAGGTACCGAAAGCGTACTCTACCAATTACACAGTGCCCATGGAGCTGATGAAGAGGGACAGGAACTTACTGCCATTGTCACCCATGCACAGCCCTCACCCCAGTGCTCAACTGATGCGCAAGGTTGGGGGACCTACACAAGACAATGCCCATGGCCCGGTGGGAGCACCAGGCCAATGCCAAGGTGCCCTGGTTGCTAACCAGAAGCTAAGTCGACGCACAGGTCCACCTGTCATCGTGTCCTCCATGGCGTCTCCAGATACAAGTAAATCTTTTTTTTTCTTCTTCCGTCCTTATCATCTGCTGTTTGTCTGATTTCTTGATACATGTTGTCTTCCTTTCTCTTGACTGTTTTCACAATAGATAATAAAATTGATTTGTGCTAGAGCTCTTAATTTTTTGCATGGTTTACGTAAGACCCCATTCCTCACTGTTTTGAAATGCTCCACAAAACGGGTTTGCTGCATTAAGAATCATCATGTTTTCACAATTTGGTTGACATTTCAAAGAGCCGTATATAGCAGTATATTGAAAGCAACAACTTGAGAATTAGGTTGCAGTCGTTTCTTTCGGGCAGAAAAAAAGGCACTATGAATCTATTTTTATCCTTTCTTGATGAATCTTTGGTATGTGCATACCATCTATGTAAAATAAGTGGAGTTGTTTTTGTATTCTGGGTTTTGCAGCTATCATTCAGCTGAGATGATGTGTGTGATGCATGATGCTTGACCTTAAAAAATGTACAAACACAATGAGAATGGTTGTAGAGCTGTTTTTTAAAAATCATTTTATCTTTCTGGTCAGTGCTGTCATTTGTTTGCTGTCCCGTGTTTGTTCTCATTACATCAACAATAGATAAATTATGTGTATTTTCTTCTTATCTAGGCCAGCGGTGTGAAATCCAAACGTTACTGCCTACCTCTTTTCCAAAACTGTTGTCAGGATTATGATTAAAACCATAAAAGGATAACTTTCCATCACGTCCTACCTTTGGTTTTTGCATTTGCCATGTTCCTAAAATTATACTTGCTTCCCGCTTTCTTGTCTGCTTATCTCTGTGAGAGCCAGATTTGTCAGAATTCAATATACTTTGTGTGAAGTCCTTTATTATTTCTGTAATCCCATGCAGATCTTTTGTCAGAATGACATATTGCCCCATTAAATACAACACAATATGGCATTGATGAGGCGCAATATAGAGGATTTGGGAGGATCAGCTGTCAGCACCCTTTCTGATACCTTTTTTAAATTTTAACAACTGTGCAACAACTGTCTTAATGTTACAGTCAGTCAGCCGCTGCATTCATTTGTGCACAGTTCACATCAAGACTTCTCTGATCAGAAAAGTCAGACATGCAGACGTGCAATAGTGTTAACAGTTAGGCAACATGAGGTGTCCAGGCAGGCACATGTGCCAGTTTGCAATGGTGTGCATCTGTGCATAATATGTATGATTGTGTTTGCCACGGTCTCCTTGCAAAGATATTTTTTTTCCTCATTTAGCTCTTACTAGCTGTATGCAATGTCCTTGTAAGTAACTGGAGTCAAAGCAAAAGCGCAGGCCACTTTTTTAAAATCATTATCCGCCTCAACTATACCGCATTCATAAAGTTGCATAATGGTTATTACAGCATTAGTCGTATGCAGCTAGGTATCATTGTAACTGCAGCTGTTTTTGATGAAGTCCTTTCTGCTCTGCCACGCACCATCTCCCCACAGCCCCCAAGCCCCTGTTGTTGTAAACATGGATGTCTTATTGCATTATGATAATAAGGGTGCATCAGAGTAGCCTGGAAAGGCTTTACAGCCACTCGAGCTACGCAGCCTTCTTTCAGTCCTGCTGGTGTACCGCTGACCTTCACAAAATAGCAATTAGTGTAGTTCTTCTTGAACAGATTTTCTCACTGGGGTCAGACTTTACATTTAAACTGGTGTATAAAAGAGGTTAAAGGCAGAGTTTCGGTGACTGCCAAACTTTTCATTTTATGGTTGATTGTCTTTCAGCTGAATTTATTGAATTTCTATGCGTGTGTTCCATATTTTTCAGTTTAAAAATGCATTCAGTCCAATGCATCCTTGTTTAATCACATGAACCATTTACCATTTAATTCAGCATAATAATTTTGCTGCTACTAAAATTATCTTCTTTTCACCCCCATGACCTGATTAAAGTATATTTCAGACATTTTGGGCAATAAGGGCTGATTTCTCCATCAACGCCCGCTCACCAGAGGCTGACTAGCAGCATCACTGGACAGATAAAATCGAATTACAGGGCTGATGGCCGATGTGTGATTGTGTCATTTTCTCTGTGCAGGTTGTAATGAGAAGAGAGGGGGGGGGGTTTAATCCTTCAGATCCTCTATTTCCACTGATGCACTAATCCACATATAATCTCATTCTGTTCAGACCAGCCTCCTGGCTTTCTGCGAGACTCTGTGAACTACTGTACATAGCCAGTAGGTCGAAATGGACTTGGGGGTCAAAGCAGACTGGGAACAAGCGATTTAACTGAGGCAGTTTTGTTGTCATCTCTGTGATTTTGAGGCCCAAGAGAGCAGATATTAAAAGATCCCCATTGCTTGGCTGTCAAAACAGACTGCTGCTCTTAGCACAGACGGACGCATGCTTTGGAAAGGATTTCTTCAATTCTGCCACATACATTGTATTGTTAGTACACACAGTCAGCAGAGTGGACCTCATTTGCATGTGGCTGACATTTGTTGCTTTGGTAATTTCATCTGTTAATGGACACGGCCACAAAGCTGCTCTGAAAGCATATTTCTAAATTGTATGTTGCTAGGCAACATGGGTTTTGGTGGTAATCATAGGCAGATTTGCTTCTGGTGCATTGTCAGATAACGCTGCAAATTTACAGATTCTTTTTTTTCTAACAAAATGACTGGATAATATAATGCATCTGGAAGAAAGAATTAATTCATCATAATCACTTCTTTCCATATTTGATAAATATTAGGAGGCTTGTCTTGCCTATTTTCAGAGGTAGATTATATGGATTGTGGTCCCATAAAAATTGATTCAGCCTTTCTGTTAAAATTTAACAGCAATAACACAATACACATGCCTTAAATACCTGTATTAGTTAGGAGCTTATAATACTTCCTGATATTCTGACAACCTCAGTCAATTCATTAGTTACAACCATGAGTTGCACCCACAATCTGAATTTATGGCCCATGTGTATACAGATGGCATGCACCCGCCCACCTCAGTATATGATGCTTCATGAAATACCCTTGAGCAAGACCCCGCCTTTATATGACTAGCCAGGACTCACTCCCCATCCCCCACACCGGCATAATCACTGTATGTGATACTTTGGGACTCTTTTACCTCCACCCTGCGGAGTGTGTTGACTTCCGTCTGTGGGCTGTGGCCAGGCGACCTGAAGCCAGCTCAGGTCAGTTCTACTCTGCGTGACATACTAGCCACAATTTTCTTCCTTGCTTGGGCCTAGTGTGATGGTGGGGGAGGGGTTGTGGCATATTAGTTCTGGAGATAGCAGATTATGTATTAACGGGGGCCAGGTCGAAGTTACAGGCAGTTTTTATACTGAGTGAGGGATTAAGGAAGAGAGTGGTGGGGGGGGAGACATAGTCCTGCTACTGACGGATGATGATTGCTGCTTGCAACGTGGGGGAGGGGAAACACGGCGTTGACAGCTGTCGGTCACCCTTGGACTGTCCATGGAGATGAGGCTAGCTGCCAGTGTTGCATACTAGACTTTGACGGTCAAACTTTGGCCTTAATCTGGTCTCACAGTCGAATGTTGTTTTTGTTATACTCCTGATCGCTGTAGCACATGTGATATGCAACTTTTCATTCTGAGAAGAGAGACTGTGGCTTACCAGTGCCCATGTGAAGTGCAGCCATTCGATTATGTTGGGATTACATGTTTTCAGTGCTACAAGGGATAGACATAGGCATTATCTTAATTGAGCCTTTGAACATTTAAAGCCTCTGCTGCTTCAATCTGTGGAAAAACGTGTACATAAAAATGTAAGGTGAGATGTAAACTATGATGCCCAAGGAGTATTTTGTTAGGATACGTCCAGTCCATGAGCCAAAGAATTAGCAGTTTAAATCAGATCACTTTTGGATTTTGGGTCAGTTTCTGATGAATTGAGCTCAAACTATGTTTTGAGACTTTGCTCGAAATTGCAATAACATAAACATGTTATATTTGCTACAGCTCTGATTGGTGCCTCTGACTATAGCAATGATGGCCGAGGCTCATGGATATTTTAAATTATCCAGGAGACTCCCGTGTTTCTATGTAGAGGAACATTGTGTGAAAACTTCCAAAACCAGCTATTCCTCCCCTTCCCATCACAACTCTACGCAGCCTGTATGCAGGATGAAGCGTGTGCTGTTTGTATGTGTACGCACATGTACAAACTGCTGCTGGCAGTGATGGCATTTGTTGTGTCATAGTGCAGAATTCCTCTCCCCACCAGATGTTCCTCTTAATATCGGGCCGTGCTTTCCTTTTCTCCCATGAGTCTCTGGTCTTTCTCACACTGTCAGGATTACATCTATACAAATCTTGAGTGCTCATTTTTTCTTCATCTTTCTCTTTTCCTTTGCATAGTATGAAATGTGTTTCTAAACAAACATCATACCCAGCTCAGCACATTCATTCATGAGTGTGGTTGTGGGTTACAGAGCCCGTCTGCAGGAAAATGAGGGGAAACAAGGAAAGATGGGAGGTGATTGAAGCCAAAGATTTAGCAAGAAAGACTAAGGAATGGAGTTAAATGCACAGAGGGCTGCTTTAGATTAGATAGTGAAAGAATGACTGCTTTAGAGTTTTGGGTGGAGGAGTGAAAACAGGAGATTACATAAATGGAAACTCTGTCATGCCATTTCGGAGAAAGGGAAGGAGGGGGAGGAGGAATTTGTTTTTGTTTTATTATAGGAAAAAGAAACACTTTGTACACCTGAACCATCAGTGTCATGGTCTTTTTATTTGTCTGATTTAGGGCTGTAGCTGCTAATTATTTTTTATTTGTCATTGTCATGTTATTTATTGTTTGGTCTATAAAATGTTTCCCTCCAACAGTCCACAACACAAAGATATTCCATATACATTCATGGTAAAATAGAAAATTGATAAACTCTCCAATTTAATAAGCTTGAACCAACAGATATTTGACATTTTTGTTTGTTAAATGACTTGAATGATCAATGCATTATCAAAATTGGTTATTATTTTCCATTCAGAACTAGAGTAGCTTAGTGTATTTTGAACTCCCAGCTTGTTGTTCTGACCTGCAATTACTATTAATTTGCTTCTTTTTGTTTTTTTTGGAGAATCATCATTAGAAATATATTTAAAAGTTAAAAAAATTACTCCATATTGCCTCGGAGAGTGAATGACCTGTCGGTCATGCAGTTTCTATTTCTTTCTCTGTTTGTTTGTAGATGTAGTGTGTACAGAATACAGATAAAATATTGTACAGATGCCATCAAAAGAAACTGGACCTTGAAGGCAAAACGCTCTTTCTGGCCACTTTGCTGCATCCTTTTAGAGAGACTTGACGTGATTAACTGCTAGGTGTGAGAAAAGCGGCGAAGGAAGGACAGACAGAAGAGGTCACACGCTCAAACATTTGCAGCTCAAAAGAAGAAGAAGAAGAAGAAGAAAAAAAAGCAATCAAACGAGAAGCTGAAAGACCCTGACTCCTACTCCTCATTAAAAGTCCTCTCCTCTCCTTTCCTCTCCACTCCCTTCATCCATCATTTGCTTTTCCCTCCTTTCCTTTCCTCACTTCTCATCTCCACTTCTTTCCCCTTCTCTTATCTCCTTTTGATTTAATCTTCCTTCCTTTCCTTTCCTGATATCTCCTCGTGTTTAATTTTCTCTCATTTCCCTCCTTCTTCTCCTTTCCTTTATTTTCCTTGCCTTTATTCCCTTCTCCTCTCCTTTTCTTTCCTTTCCTCTTCTCTCCTCTCCTCTTACTGCCAACCAGGTAGTCACCCTGAATTATTCATTTTGAGAAAATGAAATCTTCACGGGTGTTAAACCAGAGTGAAGAAGAGGCACGACTGACCATGTTCTCTCTCTCTGTCTCTCTCTTTCCGTGTGTGTGTGTGTGTGTGTGTGTGTGTGTGTGTGTGTGTGTGTGTGTGTGTGTGTGAGAGAGACCAGGCGCTGCAGAACTTGACACTTTGCATCGCTGTGTTTTAACAAAAGCGCGGGGGAGATATGTTTAGAGGTGCAGATGAATCTCATTTGCACCCGAGGAAAATATTATACGTTTCTCAGTAGGCATGTCAGTCGTGTTCAGGATCACACGAGGCTGCAAATGGGATTGTGTTTCAGAGTGTTTTTAGTTTCGCTATTAGGATAGGGAGGAGGATGTGTGTGTGTGTGTGTGTGTGTGTGTGTGTGTGTGTGAGAGCAGCCATCACTGAATATTTGATATTAAAGTTTCATGATGTTTTTTTTTTTTTTTTTTTTTTTTAGATATTTGGCCAAAACACATTACTGGCCAAGTTAAAGTTATGGTAGACGGCTGCTGGATGAGTCAATATATCACAGTGTGTGTTGTGTGCGTGCGTGTGTGTGTGTGTGTTTGTTCATGTATTTGCCCACAGTTTCATTTTTCATGGATGCCTGATTGCACCTTATTTGTCTAAGCCTACAGCATACATGAAGTGTGTAATAAGCTACGCCATGCCCCATTCATACCCCATCCTCTTTCTCTGTGTCGCGCACACACACACACACACACACACACACACACACACACACACACACACACACACACACACACACACACACCTCTGTCTCTCTCTGATCAGGCCAGTTGGCTTA
>JAVQJF010100106.1:0-20242 GCA_036023855.1 Gadopsis marmoratus | reverse complement strand
TCCCCCCCCCCCCCACCACCCAGCTGGCTTCTCGGTGTCACTGTGCAAAGACGTAAGTGAGGTAAGAAGTGTCACTCTGCCTCACGCTCTGATGGCGATTGTGGGCAGAAACTAACTGGCCAGCTGTTTCTCAGTCTTATTACTTTTGGCCATTTTACAATCTTCATTACATCTAAAGACGCAGAACTTCGTCAGTTTCTTATCCACTTATTTGGAAGTGAAAACAAAGGTAAACATTTAAGTTATTACTGAAACTGTGTCCTGGTTCAACTATGTCCCCCAGCTTAAGATCCTCTCAGTGTGACCTTGAAAGGGTTTTGTGTTCTCTGGAATGTTTTTACCTTAAGTCCAAATGTTCAATGTTTCCCTAAACCCTCAAATTTGTGGACAGTTTCCTTGAATTTAGACACTGATATCTCCACAGTAGCTGAGTGGATTTTTATCATTCGAACTGCATTTCAAACGTCCATCTTCCTTCGATCTTTTCCCAGTTGGACTGCAAAGATAGCTCTTACCAATCTCTTACAGTGTTAGTTTAAATCAAGGGAACATAGAACCCTGGTAACAGAGATGAACCCACTATTCACACACTAACGTTTTTAGAACGCAAATGTAAATGTTTAATGTTCTTCTTTGATGACCAGTAAACACCGAGCAAAGTAGCATTCATGCCAAAAGACATTTTTCAGACATTTATGTGATTTTACAAAAAGAAATGTACTTTTTAATGTCGATCAGTTGCAGAAGGAGAGCACACACATTGCGGTCAGTTATTTTCTATTAACTACAGAGTGATTCATCTTCTCGAACATAGACTGTCTTTGGCAGCGCCATCACGCCGGGCACGTGGCCACAGAAATGCAGTGATATCACTGCGAGGAGACAGGTTCATGGTGGCTGAGAAATAAATAGTCACACTTCCAAAATCTTGCTGCGCTGCAGCCAATCACAGATTGGCGATTGTTGCCTGACTGGTTTTGACTGACAGCCGGCAGCGGGAAACATCACGTCAGGTGCTTTTTGTCCGTCTGGTAAACGTGGTCAAACTGCATGTTACACATCTCAGAGCGATGTACAGCGATGACACCTGCCGGCATGCGACGGTCGCAAGCTGCGTGAGCTCACCGTTGACCAATCGGAAGCCAGAGAGAGATCGGATTAATTATAGCAGTGATGCTAGTTCAAAGTCATGCTCAGCTACAAAGTGATTTAAAACTTCTTTCAGTGCTTGCACTTCAACGTAACCCCCGAGCGGTTGTAGACAGAAGTCCACAGACACGCTAGTGTCCAATCAGCACGCTGACTTTCTGAAGTTAAGCAGGCGTAATGTTTACCATGTTCAGCATCTGAATTTAGCGCGTTAGTATGCTAACGTATGCTAATTAGACTAAAGTCGGAGAACAGCTGAGGCTTTTTTCGTGTGTGTTTTTGTTGTGAGCCAACTTTTGGACAATAATTTTTACCTGAAGAAGTCAAAGGATCACCGAAGTTATTAACACTCCTCAGCTCTTTTAACTCCCACAAACCGCTCGTACTTATTTCACTAATTGTATTTCGAGTGCCACTTCAACTTCTTTGACTATTTCAGCTATTTTAAAGGTAATTTTTCTTTGGAAGATTTTTGACATTTCTCTTTATTGCTGTTTGTATTTTTAACAAACCTTATTTTCTGTCACTGACTCGTCTTGTTTCTGGTTGTCCCTCCTCTGTGAGTGCACACACCTTCTGTGGTAGGATTTGACTCCATACTAACAGTTTAAAATAATTGAAAAAGGCCTCTGAGCAAGACATGAACATACAATGATTTAAAACTACAGAACAACAATAAAAATAACGTGACAAAAGTAAAATTGCGAGAGAGATATACACACGTTACACGTATCAGCGTAGAATGACAGTGGACTGCTGGCTTTTCTCCTCTTTAGACCTTTCACATCAAAACAGAGCTGTCTGATCCTTCAATTCCTCTGAAAGAGAATTCATAGCTGTGAGCTATTTTTGAAACTGACCTTGTGACTGAAATAGATGGGAAAAGGGGGAAACGGTTTTGGATGGGGACCTACTTTTACGTCTCGCTGTAGATGTGTTTGCCAGAACAGAATGAAGGTCGCCGTCTTGCTCGAGTGCACTACAGCAGGAAGGTCAGGTAGCGTCGAGCTCAACCTTGCAGCCGTGACGCAATGGAAGGATTTACGAACAGGAAAATACGGGTGACTTTGTGAATTAGCTGATGATGTTACAGTCATCTGTTTCCTTTGGTTAAGGTATCCAGTTAAATGGACATTGTTTAACATTTACCGTGTGCGACAAGAGACGTCCGCGTCCTCAGATCGTGTTCAACATCTGCAGTGTGTGTGAATCACGTTCACACAAAGAGGAGACCACTTCCCGAGGATCTCAAACTACGCAGAGGTTGATGAGGGATTAAAAGGTCTAAAATATAATCTGGAGCCAGGTCGTGAAGGCTGAAACAGGTGCGATGTGATCGTACCTCTTCTGGTTAAGATCCCTGCCGAGTTCTTGCTTAGATCTTTGATTAAAACAAGAGGCTCTTGCGATAATCAAGGCGTGAGGAGATTAAAGCATGTACAAGAGTTTCTGCATCTCTAAAATTTAAAAGTGATCTGATTTTTGCAAGACGGCAAAAAGTGTTGGCTGAGGACTACAAGTTTGAAGAAGTTAGAGAAAAGTGCTCTGCTGCAGGCTCCACAACACACCTGCATCTCTGACTGGACTGTGGTTGGTCAAACTGCATTGTAGGTAATGTAGGCACCAAGTTTTCTAAGTGATTTCGATAATTTTTAAAAAAAACAGTCCATCGTGGGTCTGATAATGTTTTAAGGTTCGGGAAATATCATGTTCATACTGAAAAAGTCGACTTGACACGAGGCAGGTAGACAGGACAGGCCGTTTCCCCGAAAGGTCTCCGGAGAGGATAAGTCGGAAAACGCCGGCCTTAGATTTTATTGACGATGAGGAAAACTGAGATCTTAGATAATTATGACAAACTGGCCCAGACACAGTTGGACTACACACGTTCCTGTACACGTTTCGGTGTTTCAGACAGACTTCTGTACAATCACTTTCTTCACACATGAACAGCGTTCTCCTTCAGCGGCTAACTTTCCTCCAGTCATCCCAGCAACGGGAAGCCGTTCACCGCGCTGAGCCGTTCTGCCGGGAACCTGTGGGGGGCGTCGCGATGGAGGAGCTGATATTGCCGGTGTCTGACAAAGTTGTACAACATGGTGGTAGCAAGGACGAGCAGAACTCATTAACTCAATGCGTTTTGACTTGATTAGTTTATGTTTTATTTAAACAAAACTACACGTTCCACTTGCACACGGGACCGTCGAACCAATGATTGAAGCCCGTTTGCTACTATGGCAAATGTCCCTATACGTCCCCAGTATGGACTCTTGTCACAGCAGACATGTTGACATGTATTCTCTGCCGGCAGCAGCAGCAGGGGCCATAAATAACGACCGGACACGAAGAGCAACAACTTTTTATTCAGATATTTTTGTGCCGTGATGAAGTCTGTGATTTGCTGACAGCTCCGCGGCATCAGGTTGTTGCAATGAGCACTTGGCGCCAACAGAGAGACTGAGAAAAAAAGGTGCAGTTCACCAAAATAAAGTGAGTAAAAATAAAGTCCCTTGTGCCTGTTGCAGCTGCCACTCCCTCCCCCCCCACACACACACACACCTCATATCCTTCTGTCATTATTAGTCAGCAGTCCAAAGGAGAGTGTGAAGATGACACCATCTTTATGTGCGGAGTTCCTGTGCAGCGTGGTCAGCGGCATGCATGTTAAATCCAGAGGGAGGCATCATAGGATTCTGCAATTATAAATAGGCAGCATGCAGAATTCCTTCTCTGGAAATATATCTAGTTTACACTATTATTAGATGCATAAATCCTCCTCTCACCTGGTACCCTCATTTGGGGGGGGTGGCTCTGCATCTGCCAGATCGATTGCAGCACCTCAGCACTGTTTACGAGCGTGCCATCGTATGACGATAATCCTTCACTCAGAGACACAAACCGCCTGGTCGTAACTCACAACGCTGTTTGCTTTCTGACAAGCGCCACGCGGGTTCTGCAGCCCCCCCCACCCTGACCGTCCCCCATCCATCTGCCTGAAAGAGCTGTAACTCTGACAATTTAAAGGTAATTTGTCACCGCGCTGCCAGGTTCTTCAGAATAAACACGAAGGCGAATGACAGCAGGGGCGGGGTGAGATAAAATGTGACGTGAAACTTGTGCTGGTAGAAAGATTGCACTCAGTCGTGTTCCTTGCATGCAGCGTTGTAGCATGTGCGTTAGCCAGCATTTTAAATTAAACGGGCCGCTATCCCATTGGATGATTTCACACCTCATGATTTATGTGCAATGCCAACGTTTAGTGTGTCATTTATCTGGTGAGGCGGGGAGGAAACGCGTGGCCGGGCAATACAGAGCCAGAGAGAAACTAGAACTCATCCACGCTGCAAAAACATCCAAAACAATCTACAGCACTCGACGTTCTTCCACAGTTCAAAGTTGCAGTAAACTCAACCTGCTGATTACTGGTGAAGAACTGGATGTTGATGGCTCACCTTTAGGATTTACAAAGAGTGAGGTAGTTAAACCTCGCCAGATGACGACGCGTTCTGCTCCGTCTTTAGGTCTGTTCTCTGGCATTTGAGTCCTATCAAACATTTCTGACCATCTGGCTTAGTAAAAAAATCATGTCAGGAACGTATTCGGTCTGGAGATAACAAACTGCAACGAAGGCAATAATGGAGCAGTGGCTGCTAAAAAGCATCAGTGCTCAATAACGTGCAGTAGTTACGACTAGTACCACCTCAGCAAACTGCAACAGGACTTCTTCACTCTCAGGATTTTACATAGATGCTGTGAGAGCTGCATTGGTGCACGGAGATGCTCCAGGACCTGTTGGTGCAGGCGCTCCCTCCAGCAAATACAATTTGTTGCTAAGCAGCACGTTCCAAAACTTGGTTTACTGGAAAATAACGCATTTGTTGCCAGGCAACGTTATCTTATTGGTTGTGTCGGTCGCCTCTGGGGAACACTGAGGTCTGCAGTGTGAGGTATAAAACACTGGAACTGTTTCAAGCGATGACTCATGCTTATTAACATGGTCATCAGTGGGCTGACTGTGACACAGAAGAGCTGCAGTGTCAGAGAGAAACTCGTCCTTTAGTGCAGTAAAGACCAACACGGAGCAGAATGCAAAGAGGCAAAGGAAAGGGAGTCATCATACGTTAGTGTTTGAGCCCTGATTTTCCTCCTTAAAGTGGATAGAAGCAGTTTTTTCATAATAACAAATGTGTCAACTGACAAAGTGAAAAGAATTTGACAGGAGTCACCGACAATTATCAGCTGAATCTGCAGCTTTACAGGAGTTTATCTGCACGGCTGCAACATTACAGACAGACACAGTTAGAGACTAGCTGGCGAACACAGTGGAGCATTATATTACCCCCACGAGCTGGTGGAGACCAAAAGCAGAGCTAAAAGAGAGGGAATATTGGACATCAGGTGACCGGAAACACGACTCAAATCATAATGAATGATAATGTTCAGGTTCACCATATCATCTTGGAGATGCCACCGTTGGGTTCACAACTTATTGCTGCTGCCCCCGAGTGGCCAACAAAGTCAGTTGTTTGAGTTTAAAGTTGACTTTCAAGTCAAGAGGGCGTTGTATGTTGTACAGACTGCAAAGCCCCCCCCGGAGGCGAATTTGTGATCTGTGATGTTGGGCTATATAGATAAAACTGACATGACTTGACCATTTGTGAAGCATTGATTTCATTTTAAAGCTTCAAACACATTATATTACATTTATTTTACTTAGGACTAATATGATAAAAACAAACATCTGTACTGTACCTTCATCCTACATACTGTAAGTACTGTAAGTACTGTAAGTACATGTTGGTGTGTTTGTGAATGTATAGACTGTTGTTTGTGCTGCAGTGTGAGAAAGAGTCAGCTTTTTGGTCACTGCCTCTGACACACACACACACACCATAACATATGGACGCCCATAAAAGTTGCTTATCAGAGAGATTCACATCTCAAGTTCACGGTTTCACATGTTCATGTGATCATCCTCAAAGGCAAAGGTCATGTGCTGCTGTAACTCTGCTTCTGTCTGTCGCCTCTGATGATAAACCATCCATAATCTTCCGCTAAACGCACTTTAACAAAGGGAAGTCCAGCTGTGGAGGACGAGACGGGACAGTTGGGACAGAATCGCACTCCCCAGTTAGTGTAACCATCAGTTCTATATTCATGTTTCCTGTGAATAGTGTTTTGTTTTGGTACAAAAGCCAAAAAAAAGGCCATGGCGCTTAAACGTGTGTGTCTCTCCAGAACATACGAGTCACATATTATATGTGCAAGTATGTTACACGTATGTGAAAATACAGCTACAACAGCAGTTTCCAATACATGTGTAATATATTTGAGAAATATATGCACATACATATGTTTTATAACACGAATACTGTCATGTGAGGTAAATTGTTCTGTATATTAATAAGACATCCAGCCAGCGGATTTCATTGCACGATCTTCATATACTGAGGCAACGGTCTGTTAGACAAATACCCCAAAACATTGGGATTTAATTGCGCCGTTTGAAAGGATTTTGATCGGCTTTATTTATTTGGCTGCAAGCAAAGAGGCCGGTTCTGTAAACACGCAAGCCTGCCACTGACTGACTGACTGACGAAGTTACACCGTTGGCTCATAGACGTAGACATAGAGGGTGGTGTTTGTGTGTGGTGGTGGTGGGGGGGGGGTCTGAGGGTGTGTCTTTTCAAGCACATGTGTCCATAAGAATGCCAACTGCTTGCAACGAACAGGTGGAGCAGTAACGGGGGCGTCAGAGGCCGTGAGGCGAGGAAGCAAACAGCAGCTTCAGAGGGATCAGTGATGAGCCTCAGGTTCAAGGTTAACGATGGGGGGGGGGGAAGGTCATAACCATCAGAATAATAAAGCAATACACCACCAGAGAAAAATGTATGTCATGTGACACGGCTCTGCAGTGGGGTTAGTGCCACGCCAGGTAAAGAATCATTTAACCAGTAATACTCTCATAACCAAGTTCTTGTGAGGAATCGCTGACTATTTTAATCACATTGAATTTTTCCTTAAAACTCTCAGGGTACCCTGTGGAGTTTTTGTCCCGCTAGTAACGCAACTGAGTGAGGACACATGGGGACGTGGTAAAGCAGGGTTCGTCAACTGGCCGCCTGTAGAGTAACAGTAACACAAGTAGAGAGGGTTCATGAAGTCAGAAAACTGACTCGATCGTGTCAGTTAACCTTCTAAAATGAATCACCACTGGTGATACCACATCATGTGTACGACTGTAGCAGCAGAACCGGGTGACCACATGCAAGTGAACAACTCGCAAGACTGCGTCGTGTCTCCTAACGAGGGTTACACAGCCAAATCTTCTTTTTTAGGAGAATTAAATAGCCTGCTCAACAGCACTTCATCAGCGTGGATGTTCGAACCCTCTGACTCCCCCTGCAGGCTGTGCCACCCGCCCAGGAGCATAGCGGCGGTCAGAGCTGCAGTGCTGAGGTGAAACCCATCACACCCCGACAATGATCAGCTGCTGTTCAGCTGCTCATTCGGAGGGTTCGCCACACAAAGCCACGCCAACATCGGACAACACTGAACACAAGACGTGGTTCAATTTAAAGGGGCTCGACGTCAAATGGCCACAACGTGTCTGTGGGTGTTGATGGAGCGACTTAAAAGTCCCTTGGACAGACGCTGAGAAGTCTTAGTTTCTGTTTTGGAGACAAAATACCCATTTCACAAATTAAATAATCAGCTGGACTTTCAGTGTAGAAAATTCTAATAAAAATCACACATCTCACATTTTATTAATTCTACTTAAAGGTATTAAAACTAAGATGCTTTGTTGTCACAACTATATATAATATAATCTTTTTTTTACTTGTCCTTTCTTTCTTCTCTCTTTTCTTCACTCTTATTATCATATATTAAAATATCATTTTAACATCTACCTCAAACAAACTGCGTGCAGGTGTTCTTGGCGATGATACGTTCACTGTTCACTCTGGTGGACGCGCTCCCACGTCTGTTCTCTGTCTGACTTTTACTGTTTGAAATTACAGTCTCAGAATTCAAACAAATGGATTTCCCAAAATGCTAAATCATCTCTTTAAGCATTTAAATGTGAGAAATGTCCCTGAATGGGACACTCATCCAGCTCACACTTAGTCAAAGGCAGCTGAACTTTTTCTTTAAGGCCCAAATTAGACTTTATGTGTCAACGCTGCCACGAGGGTCAGAGTGGCGTAAATGTTCATCTGCCTGCGTGACCTTGGATGCCGACGTTGGGAGGTCATCGTGAGTTGTGGATACAACTCGCTAGTCGACGTGGACGTCTAAAAATGCAATCGCCATTAACGTGACGACGCAAACCGCACGACAGCAGCAGATGAGTTACAGTGGGAGCTGCGGATTCGAGTCTAAGCCGCTGATGGCGATGTAACTGCAGCTTTTTGGCTCTGTGATGTAAAATTTGCATGTGTTTAACGCTCCCTCTGCCCATGCAGCTACTCATCCGTGGCCAGGCTCGTAAGTATGACAGCGTTTCTCTGAATGTGATGGGTGTAAATCACGCAGAGAGAATCATGACTCACTCAGTCAGTTGGGAACCTGCTGAGAGGCAGAAAATAAAGATGAGAGGAGGTGAGCGGAAACAATTCAAATGAGACTTTTAGAGTTGAAAAGAATTTGGAAATGAATGGGAAGCGTGGGGGGAGGGGGGGGGGGAGACTCCAATAGGACTGAGGGACAAGGGCGGCAAAGAAAACGAGGAGAAAAAAAAAAGTATTCAGGGCTAAACGAGGAGAACAGAGCACATCAGAGCGGAGGGCAAGAAAGGAAGGAGAGGGGAATTCGTGAAGCAGCGGTCAGTAATTGGGGGGTTCGGGAGTCGATCCGCATTCCTGTAGCGTGAGGACAGGAAGCAGTGGCTGCCAGCAGCGTATGTAGGGCACGGAATGAGAGGAGCGATGCTTCTCCTCCCAAGTAGCCTTTTCCCACCATTTACTGGTTGATTGACGAAACGATGGCCGTCCTTTGACAGAACAATCCTCCTCCTGTCAGACTGCGTTATGCTCTTTTAGCCTGTCGCTCCCACCACTTTGGTTCAGGTTAAAATATCTATAACATGTCATCAAATTTTGTCCACAAATTCAGCCCCCCCCTTCAGGATGAGAGGTAATAACTAGACTTTTCATCTAGCGCCACCGTCAGGCGACATTGTCTCTTTGTGCGCTTACTCTGGTTTATGACAGAACACGTGTGCAACACTAATGACCCTTCCATCAGCCTCTCTGTGTCGGCTGCTAACGAGCATATGTTAGCATGCCAACACAACACATGCTACACCGCGACTGTACGCGTGCACGTTAGCGTGCTGGCGTTAGCCTTTAGCTCAAAGTGCCACTGTGCCTCATAGAGCAGCTAGCCCTGCTCTGGCTGTAGACTCGCAGTCTTCTTAGGAATCTTACTGAAATTAAATGACACACAAGAGTCAGAATAATTAACACTTATATTACACACACACACACACTCTCTGACACACACCCAGCTATACACATTATACATGTATATTTAGCCCCTGTATCTGTGTAGACTACTGTGCACGTTGCAGATGAAGGGTGACGCGTCTGTGATTTAAATAAACAGATAAAAATACAAAGTGTTGCACAGCCGAGTCTCTCTCTCTCTCTCTCTCACGCTGGTTTTTAATCTGTCTGTCTTTGTGAATATCAGTTTAAAAAAACATTTTCTTCTGTCCGTTTGTCTCTTTATCTCTCTCTGTCCGACCCTCTTCCTCTTCCTATTTTTGTCTCTTGATCTCAGTTCTTCCCTCCATTCTTTCACCACGTTCCTCTTCCATCGGCCTCTTTCCCTCGTTATCTTGAATATACGGTATTATATAATCTCTCTGTTCCCGTTTCATCTCTCTCGCTTCTTCTTCTTCTTCTTCTGCTGCTGCTGACCTGTCAACCACCTCCTCCCTCGCTCTCCCAGCTGTGACCTCATGAACACCAATCCTTACATCTGGCAGCAGCTGGCCTGATGAGAGCGTCACCATTACAGGTAAAAAAAAAAAAGGTTGCATTAGTTCACAAATGGGCAAAAAAAATATATATATTTCTATTCTTTAATTTTATTACCTTTCCACATACATCCAGACTTCTATGGTCACACATGCCAACATTTATAGAACACAATGCATTCACATAGGAACACAGAAATAAATTCAAATGCACTTTTGCCATCTGACACCGAATCTGTTTGCTTCCTTTAACATGTTTGTGCTTAATTGCTTCTTTGGTCTTTACCTCCCGTTGCGACGCCTACAGGACGACTGGAAAGCCCCACAGTTAAACAGTCAACACCAAAGTGGCCACACTCATTTTCATGATCCCACCTAGTTACTGATGTGGACCCAGCAGCATCCCTGTTTGCTGTTGCCTCATTAGAGTAACTGGAGGGTGAAAGCTAAAATGCAGCCGGCGAGTCACTCCTCTTGATGAAAACAGGCGTCACATTTCCATTTTGTCAAGTCATCTGGCAGGCAGGAAAACAGCGCACGACGCCTGGGCCAGCGTTAATGAGAAGCCGCCAGCACCTCCGGAGTCGGCGGGGAACAGATTCATCCAACGAGCCCGATCGCTGTCCCTCAAGAGACAGCGACACATTTATTACCGGCGCCGCTGCATTTTGGAACTTACAATCCCAAGGTCTGTCCAACTGTGTGACTGGGAACTGTGTTGCCATGGCGACACATATCCCACAGGGTGATGTCACTGGCGACTTCGTTTTCCCTCCAGTGGCCCCTTATGTGTGTGTGTCAGCGCTGGACCGACAAGTCTGCCAGACGCAAAGCTACAGTTAGAAAAACACGGCCGCCTCCAAACGTGATCTGGACTTCAAACTCAACGCAGGAAGGACGAGCGTGCGCCAAAAAAGAAATCATCCTTAGCACGGCGGCAAGTTTGTGCTCTTGAGTCCAGGCTACACGTGGGCACGGTGAACAGTCCTGACAGAAACAAATCACTTTATTCCATTATCATTAACATTATCATGAGGCGGCAGCAAGTGTCCAGCTACATGCTGCGACTGCATCAGGAGCGAACAACCAGCTGTGTTAAATGACCGTCAGGCAGCGGTGAAACGGACAGGAAGGTCTAATGTCGTGTCCTCGTCCAAACCCCGAGGAGAGTATTTAGGGTTTGTATTTGATGAAGTAAGGCACAACGTTGAAACGCTCCAGCTGCACTTTATCCCCCTAAAAACACAGACGTCCTACTCAAAACTATGATTTGTGACTTAAATAAATATGAGAAACATAATCAGGTGAACTATACAGTTAGTGCTGACACTACGCGCTATATATATATATATATATACATACACACACTGCCTGGCCAAAAAGTCACCACCTGGATTTAACTAAGCAAAGAAGAAAAGCACTTATCAGTGAGGCTGATCAGAAAAAAGGGGGACTCTGGACCAATGGAAGAAGGTCATGTGGTCTGATGAGTCCAGACCGACCCTGTTCCAGAGTGATGCTCCCATCAGGCCTAGTGCCTCCTGTCCAAGCCTGTGGGGGCAGAGCTGTGATCCAACCAAATATTAGTGTGACTTTTTTTTGGCCGGGCAGTGTATATTCACTGCTGGTTTGGCTCTGACCATGAGATTTGATGACCAGAAGAAAACTAGAGAATATCGGCAGCCTTTTCTTTGTGTCAATAAATAGCAATGTGCATGTAAAGAGAACGGCTGTATGACGTTGTTGTTGCTGTTATCATGGCTTTCAGTGGACAATGTAAATGTCCCAGGAGGCTTTTAGACTCGCCTGCGAGAATAAACGTGTGTTCGGAAGTGCCGAATGTGTGAATTGTGTTGCTGCTTGAAGGTTTTGTCCAATTAAAGGTTAAAGATATTTAATATTGGTGAGAGAAGTTAGTGATACATTTGTATTGACCATGATGAAAGATAAAGGGTGTCACTTTGTGTTTTCATGTCTTTCCCTTGACAGTGGGATACGGCGGGTCAGGAGAGGTTTCGCACAATCACATCCAGCTACTACAGAGGGGCTCATGGTATCATTGTAGTGTACGATGTCACAGACCAGGTCAGTATGACGTCGCACTGTTGCAACCGATTCATTGCGCCTCATGAAGACCTGCTCATTTGCTTGTTAATTATGGAACCTCCGACCATCTGCCTACCAAAGCAGCCAGGCAGAATCCGATTGGCCGGTCTCTAGTCAACTGGGATGCATTTTGCTGGGGTATCCCTGAACGCTTTTAGATATTTTAACACCCCATAGAAGAGGACTCTGCCTGCTGCTTTCTACAGAGGTGCTATGGTATGAATCTGTAAAAAACCAAGCCGCTTCTTTCCATATGAGATCGTGAAACCATCACTACCTGCTCTGTGCGGCGAAACGAGTCTGCCTTCCTCTTCCTCACCGTATGGTTTTTGAATGCTGGTCAAAATGGAAGTTTTACACAACCACAGTTTGAGTCAGAGAGGCACCATGAAACACTGCTGTTTACTGTTGATGTTCTCGACCACTGAAACGTCTGTTGTTAATGAATAAATTAATAAATATATATTTGGCAGTCTATGTGTTTGTCCAGGAAGCCATTTGTTTGAAAGGTTGGGCTCAGATTTCCACTCGTATGAACCTTTTGGTTGCACAAAGTTGGAAACATTAAGTCCTCCATTTTAACACTTGACCTTGAAATGGATCCAGAGCTTCTGTGTTCATTCAGTTCGGACGCCGCAGCATCATTCTGCCGGGTTTTCTCATTTGCTCTCTTGTATCTGTTCTGTCCTTGTAATGTTTCCAACAGACTTCCTGTCAAAGCAGGCTGCAGTGTGGCTGTCGCAGTAATGTTGACCTGTTTCCTGTTTCAGGAGTCCTTCAACAATGTCAAACAGTGGCTACAGGAGATCGACCGCTATGCCAGCGAGAATGTCAACAAGCTATTGGTTGGGAACAAGTGTGACCTGACGACAAAGAAGGTGGTGGATTACACAACAGCAAAGGTAAGCGGCGCCTGGTTTTCGGAAGCTGTTCATGTAAACATTATTAAACATTATTTGTGTCACAAAACTGGAAAAACATTCATAAAATGACATCCTTCATTGGAGAATTCCAAATCTGTAAATATTGTTCATTTGAAAAGTTGAACTGCTGAACACAAGATGAAGATGAGAACGATTAATAACAACACCTGTGCACCAGATTCTCGTCCTCATGGTGGAGCTGTTGTTGTCTTTTAGTACAAAGCTTCAGCTTCGGGGCTAAAACTCAGGTGCTGCTGAACAGACCTCTGCTTGGTTCTGGAGAAGCATTTATTGTCTGACGAGCTGTAGCTCACATTAAATTCATGCCTACCCGTCCGGAGCTGCAGACACTCTGAGGCGAGACATAGGACTGACACGATGTATTTGTTGTCCGTCATCTGCACTCAGCCGTTATGTCATGTGGTTAGTGTCTTATTCTTTTGTCTGCCATTTATTCTTATTTTGCTTTGCACCAATGCACCAATGCAAAAGTAAAGCGAAACCTCTGACCCCCGTCCCTCCATTGTGTCCAGGAGTTTGCAGACTCCCTGGGCATCCCCTTTTTGGAAACCAGCGCCAAGAACGCCACCAATGTGGAGCAGGCCTTCATGACCATGGCTGCCGAAATCAAGAAGAGGATGGGCCCCGGGGCCACAGCCGGCGGAGGGGAGAAGTCCAACGTGAAGCTGACCCCCGGTACTACTGTCAAGCCTTCATCAGGAGGATGCTGCTGAGGGAGAAGCCACTTCCACTTGCCCCCCCCCCCCAACTCTCTCACTCTTTTCAGGCCTGTCAGCCAAACTCCACTGTGTCCCATCAAAGCCCCACCACATCCAGACCGGACAGGAAGACATGACCCCCCACATGTCCATGTAAGAACAAGATGAAGTTGCCTGTATTTGTACTGTACATAATATAGCCGCACTACCAAAAACAAATAAAGCCTCCTTCTTGTCATACTGTCCTGTTACTGATGACAGATTGTACAGATAAGCGACGATTCCACCTGGCCGACTCCCCATCAGCCCCTGTCCCCGACCTCTCAGAGACTACTCTTTTATTTGGCCCTCTGAATGCAGGTTTCACGAAAACGGTGTGTGTGTGTGTGTGTGTGAGTGAATGTTTCTCTGCATTCCTACAGCGGGGTTGGTAAATGAATCTGTTTCATGAAGCTTTCTTTCGTTTCTCTCTTCCTTCAGTGGTTTATTTAGCTGTTTGTATCAGCATGTCTGTCCCCGTTCAACGGTGTTTTCTCTGCTTGTCGCCAACCTCTGCACAGCAGTGTCTCACAGTCCAGCATCTGAAGTCTAGTGCAACAGTATATGTACATAAACATTATGTATATATTACGGACTTGCCGGTCCTGTAGTGTTCAGTATGTTATTGGGGTAGTCTTGACTCTTGATCTCTGCATTAAATTTATGTCTGCTGAAGACAAGTGTTGTTGCTCAACATGTAACACTTTGAAAATGTACCACAACTGAAAATAAATATTGTACAACCAGACTGTATGAAACAGGAGGACCGGTCTGCCATTCTTGATGTAGAAAACCTGTTGGAATTACTTATTCTACATTCATTTGGCGTAATGCTGCCAGTTACATAGGGTCTGTTTGCCAATTGCTGTGTAATATTGGTACAAAATTGCATATATAACATACAATGTTCTTGTTTTCATAATAAAGGCACCTGAATTCAGTTTGAAAGGAACTCTGGGACCAGTGTTTGCTGTATGGATAAGAATGTCAGAACAGTGCTCCTTTGTGCAGCTGTACGGAGGTCAGTTGTGAGCACAATGGCCATAAATTCCACTCGTTAGCTAGTTAACGTCGATCCTAAACTGCTAGCGTGACCCAGTTTCTACTGAACCCAAGTCAGCAGATTTCACAGGAAATCCCACACAGTTCCAGTCTGCTGGTCTACGTAACTGAGTCACTGGAGTGCCCGTTGACGTTGGGAGTGACGAAGCATCTGAGCCAGCACTTCTGCAAAGTGTGGCGTCTAAAATGTTTCCAAAGAGGAAAACACGGATTCCCATGTGATCAGACTTCACCCGACACCTTTAAAACTGGTGTGTTCACTCACTTTGTAACAGTCGGCAGGCAAAATGCAGGTGGGGTGACACCTGTGGTGATTCCAGCAGTTAGTCCAGCTAGTCCTGCTTTTGAATTCAGATTTATTTATATAGCTCCATATAACAAAGTTATCTCAGGGCACCTTTTCATGCAGAGAATGGAGGACAAGTGGAAAAAGAAATAGAGGAGTTTATGAAGATTGAGAATGAACCTGTGCTAATGAAAAGTCATTCTTCATGTACTAGTGTGGGGTCTGCTTATCTTTATGGCCCTCTGCTGGCAACAAGCACAAACTGCAACAGCAGCATCAGCTCACTGTGAAGATCAGTCAAATGAATAGAACGCCAGATACTGTATCCTCATGAGCAGATACAGAGTAGACAGGTATAGTTGGATTAGTGTGGATTGGTGCTGATTAAGGAGGGGGGGGGGGTAATTAGTTTTTAAATTAAAGTTAAATGAAATGTAGCTCATCACTAAACTTTGGCCTACTGCCTTGCAAGGTCAGTCACGTTCAATCAGAGGCATTAACATGTCACACTAGTGGAAGAACGCGCTGTTACCAAGTGTGACAAACAAGAAACCCTTTTCCTATAGACAGACTCACTAGAATTACCCAGAAAAGAGGACAAAACGCAAACAGCAGAAGAGAACATCACCAAGTCAGAAGATAAAACCTCTACAGCAGCAGACACACACACACACGTGTGGAAATGTAAATGATAATTTGCGCTTTCATCTCGGCTTGACTGTTGGAGCTCCTGCTTCACCTGTCTCTGCAGAACATCCCTGGGTCGTCTACACGTGGATCCAAAATGCTGCTGCGGAGCTTTGGATCGGGTCCCCCGCAACTGATTCCTCTTCGCTGGCTCCCCATGAAATTCAGAATCCAGTTCAGAGTGTGAGCACTTCTACAGAGCCCTGCAGGGTCAGGAACCTGCTGTCGTGGGTCAGACCCCTGGCTGCACCAGGCTCGTCGGTCCTCCAGGCCTTCGCTCTCCACAGCAGTCACGTACCTTACTATACACTCCAATGATAATAAATACAAGAGGAGTCCCAGAAATTCAAAGTGAATAGAGTTTACTGCAAGTACAAGACGGTACAGTCAAGCTGAGTGAGTTGGTTCATGAAGCAACTGGCAAAACAGTCCAAAACCTCTTCTCTGATACATTTCTGAACGCTCCCCCTCCTTGGGAATTTGGGTTAAGGCCTCCTTCTGGCCTTGAACATACATCCATTTGATACACCAATATTTTCTATGTCTGTACTTTTTTAGCATGTTTCTGACCATCCCATAAACAGCCGTGTCTCCCTCGGTGCTCTCCCATGATGTCATCTCTCCAGCTATCCTGCTCATCCTTCTCACCATTATTTCTTGGCCCGTTATTTATGACCGTTCATGGAGCCTTTCCCAAACGATCCTGACGTCTACAACAGGGTTCTCATATCAGCATCTACGCATAGTAGTGCGTTTTAATGTGCTCTATTTAAATATACTCATAGTGCCTGGTTACATACGTCAAAAGCAGAAAGGTTACAAGAAAATATCCCACACTGCTTCATTGGAGATCTACTGCAGCCCTGGACCACCGGCAGGCTTGTAGGGCCCTCTGGTCCTGTAGGTCCCTCTGACCCCGTAGGGCCCTCTGACCCTCTGGTCCTGTAGGGCCCTCTGGTCCTGTAGGGCCTCTGGTCCTGTAGGTCCCTCTGACCCCGTAGGGCCCTCTGACCCTCTGGTCCTGTAGGTCCCTCTGACCCCCTGACCCCGTAGGGCCCTCTGACCCTCTGGTCCTGTAGGGCCTCTGATCCTGTAGGTCCCTCTGGTCCTGTAGGTCCCTCTGGTCCCGTAGGGCCCTCTGATCAGGGTCTGATGCCGAAGCAACAACTAGCACTTTGAGGTTACATTGAGTTACAGCAAGTTTTCACTTGAACTTTGAGTGGTTCTGAATGCTTCCTCCACCACTGCCTGTTAGTTTCACCGTGTCAAATATCTCCAGCGTATACAGGCCACACAAACAGACTATTTTAAGATTGATCTGAATAAGTAGTGCTTGCAGCTGCCTTTAAAGTCATGGAAAATAACTATCCAACAAACACAACCAGGGTGCAACATGATGACCTACGGATACACCTTTACTGGCACCGACAGTCGCGGGAAACATCAGGTTCGGCGCGGCGCATGTTTCCACCCAGAGGGGACGCTGTGTTGCTACATTGGCTTGTCTGTACAGGAAGTGCTCTGCGGTCTGTAAATACTCTTTTTCACTTCATTTAAAAAATGATTGTAGTCTTTATTCGGATGTTCCTATTTACTTCTGAAGCACTGCGATATTTACGCTTTAATCCCACGCCACCCTATTGTCGAAGCAAGTGGTTCCGTCCTCATGTGGCGCGAAATGGAAAAGTCCAGCCCACAATACCACACGTAGCTGCGTCAAGTCAGCGGAATTCATGTAGGAGAGACGGCGGAAGTCGCGTTAAGCGCAGCGGCCGCTAGAAGGCCGCGAGCGGAACCTCCGCCCAGCTGGTTTTATTGTGAAAGGTGAAGACCGGACGTACTTTGCTTGTTCGTAGCTGCTTGCCGCCGCGCTCAGCAGAGTCGTAACGTGGAGTTCACAGCTGCCGGATTCTACATAGAGGCAGGTTTTGTTGGGCGGCGGGTTATATGGGATATATGATTTATACACACTAATAAGCAGCAGGCAGCTCGTTCAGACAGCCGACGTTCTGCGACTGTTTGAATAACTGAACGGTGAATTCGCCAAATTGCTCCAATCGCCTGCGTCGCCGTTGGCAACAATGAGCCGGTGAGTCGAGTCGTTGTGCTGCTGTGTTCGTGTTTTAAGTAGCTGTGAAGCGGCGGCAGCTTCATGTGTGTTCTCCCTCCTGCTGGCAGCCGGAAGGAAGCGGGTCGCTGCGCGTCCCCCCACGGCCCCAAACCGGACCGCAGCGCGTCCCCCCACTGCCCCAAACCGGACGAGTCCGAGGAGCCGCGGGGCACCTGCATGGAGACCGGAGCTGCAGACGGTCAGTCACACAGCAGCACATCCATCTGGGCTGGCTGCACCCGGGGTGTCATCACCCGGCGGCCCAGACTCAGCTTCACCGTCGCTGCTGTTTCTTTTTGTTTTTTTAAAGGTGTCGACGGCAAATCCGAGAATGTGACGCCCGAAGGGCTCATCACCAAGGAGATGGTAGAGGAAGAGAAGCAGCTGATGGAGGAGGGGGAGAGGAAAGAGAAGGAGATGATGGAAAAGGTGTGTTGCTCTTTTTCTCTTCAAATACTTCCTGTGAAACTGTGGCTGGTTATTGAAGCGCCTGAGTCTCAAACAAAGCTGCCATCGCTTGTCCAACTTATGTGCTTTAGACAAAGTTCAGGCTTCTTCTGTTAATAGGAGGACATGTTCCTCAGGCTTTGGAGGACATGTTCCTCAGGCTTGGTAGGAGGACATGTTCCTCAAAGCGTCACGCTGGCACAAGTACAGAAACCCCGACTGTCAGAAATGTTCTCCAGCCCTGATGTTCTGATCTCGTCCCACGCGTCTCGCCACAAGGCCCGGGAGTCGTGGGAGAGGGATTCTCAGGACATGCGCTTCAAGAGGCTGCAGCATTTGCTTCAGAAGAGCAACATCTACTCCAAGTTCCTGCTGACTAAGATGGAGCAGCAACAGAACGAGGTACAGTCCGAGCCAAACGCTAAGCGGCTGTGCCGTGTGGCGCGCCAGCCACGCCTCCTCACGCCGCGCTGCTTCTGTGTGATTTCAGGAGAGCGTCCGGAAGGAGAAACTGGAAAAGAAGGCCAAGAAGGTGAGGGGAGGTCTGCTGCAGAGCCACGTGAGCTTAGAGCGTAGCATGAACGTACGTACTCTTCTAACCTCGACTCGTGTTTGTCTTTTGGATGCAGACCCCGAAGCGAGCGGAGCCGGAGAAAGGTGAGCGCAGCTCGTGAGTAAGGCACGAGAAGCTGTTGGCGACGGCGATTTCTCCGATAAATACTGATGATCACAAACTAACAGTTGACGTGATTTATGCTGAACCTGTTGAACTTAGATAAAAAGAAGAGGAGGAGGGACGAAGACTACAAAATAGCCGACGTCATGTCTAAAGAAGTAAGGTCTCCTTTGACTTGGTGTCTGTTTTGCAGATTTGTCAGTTGCTGATCTGCTCACTTTGGTTCGGCTCCATTTTGTCTTCCAGGAAATCATGTCGCAATCCAAGAAGGCAAAGGTGGCGGAAGCGGTAAGGGTTCATTGGATTTCCTTCTTCCACAGATGAGGTTCAGTTTAATTTTATTTGTATATCTCCACGTCATAACAGAGTTATCTCACAGCACTCGCTCATATAGAGCAGGTCCAGACCAACTCTACATGTACAGTGGGGCAAAAAAGTATTTAGTCAGCCACCAATTGTGCAAGTTCTCCCACTTAAAAAGATGAGAGGCCTGTCATTTTCATCATAGGTACACTTCAACTATGAGAGACAGAATGAGAAAAAAAAATCCAGAAAATCACATTGTCTGATTTTTAATGAATTAATTGGTAAACTCATGGGTAAAATAAGTATTTGGTCAGCTTCAAACAAGCAAGATTTCTGGCTCTCACAGACCTGTAACATCTTCCTTAATGGACTCTTTCTTATATAGCGCTTTTCAACCAAAACAGTTCCCAAAGCGCTGTAACAGTAACCTAAGTTTGAACAGTAGTCCAATTCACCCATTCACACACCAACAGGGACACAGTTGCCATGCTGGCCTCCACCGGGGGCAACTCGAGGTTCAGTGTCTTGCCCAGGGACACTTTGAAATGCGGGCAGCAGGAGCTGGGATCGAACCACCAACCCTGGGGTTAATGGACAACCGCACTATCCTCTCAGCCACAGCCGCCCCACCTTTAAGAGGCTCCTCTGTCCTCCACTCGTGACCTGTATTAATGACACCTGTTTGGACTCGTTATCAGTATAAAAGACCCCTGTCCACAACCTCAAACAGTCAGACTCCAAACTCCACT